>DF361722.1:954-27217 GCA_000787875.1 Solanum virginianum
CTTGCCAAGGTTGTTTCTTGTTGATTGTATTTGCCTCTAGTGTTTACTAGAGAGGAGAACTTGTTGTAGCCATTTGGTTTTTGGTGATTAGTGGAAGTTTTCGGATCGCTGTTGAACGGTCCCGTGGTTTTTTCCCCAATTTGGGGTTTCCACGTAAATTGCGTGTTCACTATTTTATTTCTACTGCTTTACTGATTTTTGCTGCTGTGTTGCTGGAAATTTTGGAAATTATTGTGACTTGTCATTCATTGTGTTTATTTGGGGAAAGATTATATTGCGTTTCCATTGTGCTTTGTCGTTGCTTTCACCAACATATTTTAACAAATTTTCAGATAAAGATTGTTTTAAATATTTGGACTACATTCAGTTTTATTTTTTAAAGCAAAATGAATCATCAGGCAGTGCTGCTATATTGAAGGCCGTATGAATAGTGGCGGATTAACAATTTTGATTAGGAGGTTTAAAATCCAAATAAGTAAACATATAAACTTGCAAAGAAGGTTCTATATCTACTATATATACATAAAAATTATTTTAATTATATATAAATAATATAATTTTCTGCCGAAGAAGATCGGGATGAACCCCTTAGTTAAGATGGCTCCACCCCCGCATATGAACTAAGCTAATAAATAAGTGGATAAATAATCTCTCCGAACCTAAATGGATTAGTGAATTATATTTTTATGAGCTAATTTAATCATCTCCTCTGCACAGAGTTTGTTTTATAATTTGGTTTGTTATTTTAGCTTTAGTTAATGAGGAAATAATTGAAGCTTCACCTTTAAGTAAAACTATGATTTGAATGACTGAATGTCTTTTAGAATTGTAATCCCCCACTGAAATGATGAAACAATGAGAAAAGTCTCTTAGTGGTGATGGTACCAATTCCATTAAAATTTAAGGGACTTGTCTAGTTTAAATATATATTTTTTAATAGCTAATTAATCGTAATGTTCGGATCAACTTACATATATCTTGATTAGTTTTATGATATATCTATAATCATCTTTTATCAGTAGCAGATATCAGATAGCTCTGTCCACTAATTTTTTTACTCTTTGTCACTATT
Source organism: Solanum virginianum (assembly GCA_000787875.1). Taxonomy (NCBI): domain Eukaryota; kingdom Viridiplantae; phylum Streptophyta; class Magnoliopsida; order Solanales; family Solanaceae; genus Solanum; species Solanum virginianum. The sequence goes on from DF361722.1 coordinate 2,027, forward strand.
ACCAACTCTTAATGTATGATATTTTTTAAAATGATTTATTATATTGTATGTGCTGATACTTCATCCATCGCCTTAACTTTTTAGGTTAAATGTACATATGTTTTCACATGATATCGAAAATCTTGATTAGTCCGTTTAGAACTTTAGATAACCATTTTCTCACCTCATGTTCTTTGTGATATTACAAATGACCACTTTCGTAGCCTTACATTTAAAAGTTAGCCACTTTCGAAATCAGACGACTGGCCATAATAGTATTATGAATTTAATCTTCAGACAAGGTGACTACTTTCAAGCTTTTCTTATTTGCATTGTACTTGCTAACTTTTAAATATAAGGCCAGAAAAGTGGTTATTAGTGTAGATTATCCTATTATGGGCTTATTTCTCTCATCTTACCCTTTCGATCTGTGTTGGGCTTCTCTATCTATCACCACGTAAAGAACCCATCTATCTATATGTATGTATATATATGTATCTCTCTCGATTCAGCTTATCATAATCTAATATTTTGTGTTCCTTAGCTGCTAAATTATTCCTTAATCAACAACATTAATCTATGGTTAAGTATCTAAATTTACTTCTTTTATCTGCTCGTGTAACTCCCTTTCCTTCTGTGTGAGCGTATATTCAGGGCTTTTTACACATATTAGTTACTAATATACAAAAAATATACATTGTTAATGAGTTGATATTCTTGTGAAATAAACAGTTTATAAATATGAAATTTTACATTGCACAAAAGTCCATCAAAATAATGATATACCATGGGCATCAATAACTGGTTTCGATGTACTTCAAAGCTATAAGTAGAAAGGTCAAAAGTTATCAGATGGAGTATATTACTACATTAAAAATTTAAAATTACTATCAATCTCGTGACCACTAATTAATAATTGATTAGACAGACTAAAAGTACTACAAATTTTGTTTCCACTCTATTAGAAAAGGTGATTTATAATTGTAAATAGTATTAGGGATATGAAGTCCGTGATATGTGAAGCCAATTTTGCCAACTTAGTTTTTTCCTGTTTCTTAGCCTGTGTCAAGATTCCTTCAAAATCCATTTTTATTAGCTTTAATTTCCCACGGAATGTCTTAACTCATTATTTATATGGTATAATTTTTCGATAAAAAAGATCCAAATGAATCTTTATCCCTAACTCACCTCTATTTATGTGTATGTCTTAATAAAGTTTGAAAGTTTTTTTTATCTGTTCTAGCACATTAAAATATATAATATAAATATTATATTGGTGATGATAATAAAATTTTGTCTAAGAGGTGTTACAATTTGAAAAAGTAAAATAACATAGAAGACAAAAACATATATAATCTATGTACATAAAGAAAATATATTTACCTAGCTAAACACAATGGTTTTCTGACGAGGGGGTGTTGAACACCCCTCAACTGAATGTGGGCTTTGCCATTGACCATAACAATACACTATATGTGTCTTACAAGCTTAAGTTTTTTAATTTTTTTTTTTATGTTAAATAACTCCTCCTAGGAGCTCTCGTCTTTTTGTTTGCTCGGTAATTCAAACATATATCTTTATAGAAGTGAGGGTTCATGTTTGTTTGATAATAAATTTTAAAATATATTTTCTTTAGCAAGAAAAAATAGTTTTTTAAATAAGAAAAAAAATGATTTTTGTAAATGGAAGGAGGAAAAACAAATTCTATTTGTGGCATGACATTTCACATTGAATATGTCCACCCCACCTTCGAACATACCTATCTTCACTCTCCGGCCTCCTTGTAGCCCTCCTTTAACCCCACCCCACCTCTCATATTATTTATCTAAATTATATACAAATATCTTTTACTAATACGTCGAACACATACACAGAAAAATAACCCATTTATTTTCCTACGGAACACACCCTTAATTCGAGAATGTAACTGTAGAACGTAACTGTACGTTCTTATCTGGTACGTACTAAAATCATTATATATTCCTAAGGACATATCATTTAGACTGCACGTGAAATGTCATTAACCAAAATTAAAAATCATCAACTAGACAATATTCTCTATATATAACCCCTTAATCACTTTCACAAAAACCACACCAAACAACTTTTTTTTTCTTATATTCGATTGATCAATATGGAAGCAAAGCAAAACTTTGTCATTTTTGCAACACTTCTTATAGTGGCAGCCATTGGAATTGAAATGTGCACAGCAGATAATTCCTTATGTGGCTTAACAATTAGTGACTTAATGACATGCAAGCCAGCAGTATCTGGGCCTAAACCATTGCCACCATCTGATAAATGTTGTGCTGTTTTAACCAAAGCAGATTTACCTTGCCTTTGCACTTTCAAGAATAGTCCAATGTTGTCTACTTTCAAGATTAATTCTACTCTTGCTATGGAACTTCCCTCCAAATGCAACCTCAATTCTCCTAATTGCTCCGCTTAATTTAAATCTGAGGTGGATTCAGAATTTGAAGATTCTTACTGACATGTACCCCTTTAATGAGTAGTGAATTAATATTTGGAGTAATTTATTGTTGTTTGAATGTAAGTGTGTGGTTACTAGTCATGTGTTTTGTTTTATTGTCTAATTACTTTTATGGTATGAGTTTATGTTGATCAACATTGTGCGGTTGATCTTAATAGTTGCATTTTAATAAAGCTGTTTGACGTTTTGTTTGTTGAGGTAATTACAAAATCAATTTATTCTCTAGTAATTTGTCTAAACTATTTAGGATTTGTTATATGGTATTTTATTTAATTTTTTTCCTAATTCATATTGGGAATAATTTTTGTAATCCTATGTCAAAACTCTTTAGGATTTGTTATATAGTATTTTATTTAAATTTTTTCCTAATTCATATTGGAAAAGTTTATGTAATCCTAGTTTAATTTGGTTTTTTTAATATTATAAATAGGGATGCCCTTGTTACATATTTTTTATAGTGAGATTCAAGAACTTTTGAGTTTATAAGTAAAATATTTCCCCAATATAAGCACTTTTCCTGATATCAATGGAGGATAGACTTAGCCAATTGCCAGATCAAGTCCTTGTATCAATTCTCTCTAAATTGACAATTAGAGAGACAATCCTCACAAGTTCTCTTCCAAGTCAATGGCAGTATCTCTGGATGCATGTTACACGTCTCAGGTTTGACCTTTCAAAGTTTATTACATGGGAAACATGTTATTATCCAAGGTTATGTAGAAAGGTAGGGCTAAGGCATATCAATTTTATTAATAATGTTTTGGATTCCCACGAGGGTGCTCTTTTAGAAGAATTTAGTTTATCTTTTCCCTTTCATAAACATTTTAAGCGTAAAATCGATAAATGGCTCAAATTTGTGGCATCAAAGAAGAAGGTTGAAATTCTTCAGATATACTTGTCACTTAGTAAAAACGAGCATAGGCGGTACACCTTTCCCTTTAAGTTCATCACAAGTCCCAGTTCAAATTTATCGCCATTCTTTGGTCTCAAAGTTCTGGCTTTAAATGATGTTGATGTTGACAATCGGGCGGTCAACTTCTTTATATCCAATTGTCCCCTTCTTGAAAAATTATCGATTCATCATTCATTGCTGTTGAAAAATTTGAAAATTGTTGGGCCATCATGCCTCAAGTTGAAAAATCTGGAGATATGTCATTGTGATAAGTTAGATTTTGTGAAGATTCAGAATGTCAACCTCGTCTCTTTTAAATATGCAGGACGAAAAATAAACTTGCTTCTTGAGAATGTTGCTTCAATTCTAAGTACTGATTTTAATATATTAGATTCATTGGTATGTCAACTTATTAGTAAGTTAACAACCTACTTCACTCAATTGGCGACACTATCACTTCAATTTAGTCATATGTGGATGGATCTTCGTTTTCTTGATTATACTTTGCCGAGGTTGAACCATCTCAAAGTGTTTGTATTGAAACTCGAAAACATGATAGATGTTTATCCACTTGATATTACTCCAATAATAGAAGTATCTCCATACTTGCAAAAACTACATATCGAGCTTGACTGGCATGACATAACTATTTCCAATAGAAGAATTATAAGGAAAAATTGTCCCCATCAACATCTCAAAGAAGTCAAATATAGTGGTTATGTTGGAGGTATTGCTGACAAGATACTTACAACTTGCCTTGTCGAAAACAGTGTAGCGCTTGAAACATTAATTGTTGATCCTTTGAAATATGATTATCAAAGTGCAAGAAGTCGGGCTCATCTTCATCTACAAGGAAAAATTCCCAAACGTGTCAAGCTAATCATCCTTTGAACAACAACAACAACAACTATTTAGAAACTTGGGATGGGCCAAGGGTTGAAGCTTTTATGTAGTTTTGGTTAATTATTGAACATGATTACCATTTCATTAATTTTACTAGAATTTTATGTAATTTGATTTCTAATTATATGAATGATTTGTATATGCTTATATATCCTAGTTATTCATATAAAATTTATTGATGCATTTTGAAGATTTTAATCTAAACACTTAATTTGCATGATGGGTTAATATCACAGATGGTCACTCTACTATGAGTTTTTCTCTCACAAGGTCACATGATTTTGATTTTTAACTAAAAAGTCACTCAACTATGGGGGTTTTTCCTCTCAAAAAGTTATTCAACTTATTTTTAACTCAAAAATCACTCAACTATGAAAATTTTACTTCCGACTCCCTTAATATATGTTGTGCTATTTTAACCAAAAGTCACTTAATATATGTTGTGCCAGCAGTATCTGGGCCTAAACCATTGCCACCATCAGATAAATGTTGTGCTGTTTTAACCAAAGCAGATTTGCCTTGTCTTTGCACTTTCAAGAATAGTCCAATGTTGTCTACTTTCAAGATTAATTCCACTCTTGCTATGGAACTTCCCTCTAAATGCAAACTCGATCCTCCTAATTGCTCCGTTTAATTAAATCAGAGATGGATTCAGAATTTGAAGATTCATAATAACACGTACCCCTTTAATGAGTAGTGAATTAATGTTTGGTGTAATTTTTTGTTGTTTGAACGTAAGCGTGTGGTTCCTAGTCATATGTTTTGTTTTATTGTCTAATTATTACTTTTATGGCATGAGTTTATGTTGATCAACTTTCTGCGGTTGATCTTAATAGTTGTACTTTAATAAAGCTGTTTGACGTTTTGTTTGTTGAGGTAATTGCAAAATCAATTTATTCTCTTCTAATTTGTCTAATTTGTTCAGATCTAATTGTACAATGTACTTGTTAATGTGATACTCAAAATGACACGTTATATTATTGGATCAAAGCATATCTACATGCTAGGAAAATTTAAAAAATTGGATCAAATCAAAGAAAATAATCAACAATTCTTGGTTTGGTTTCGTTTTGGCTTTTCGTTTTAAGTTGATTTTGATTTGATTTTAAGTGAAAAATAATCTAATCAAATTGACTATATAATTAGTTATCTAAAAACTCCAGTTACATATTATATGTTTATTTTTGTTAACTTGTTAAATGAATGCATGAATCTATTCATATCAACTACTCAATCTGTTTGGTAGTTATGATACATTTTTTTATATTAGAGATAATTTTAACAACAAAGATTTTAATTGTATCCTTAATGACATAATTCATAGTCATAGTAATATATAAATTTCTTAAACTTCTTTAGATTACAAATTTTAAGAGCTGTTTTTTTTTAAAAAAAAACATATAAAATAAAAATCGTGTCCAATCATAAGCAAACCACAAAGTTTTACGAAGATTACAGGAAGAGTAGACCATTTATTTGATTAGAGTAACTAGAGAAAACGTTAACACAATAGCGTTTGTAGTCCAACGGTTAGGATAATTGCCTTCCAAGCAATAGACCCGGGTTCGACTCCCGGCAAACGCACATTTTTCACTGTTATATTTTCCCAAATAACTACTTTCATTTTTATGCTGATTATTATAAATTAATGGCTAATGATGATTTAATTGAATTATAACTATTTTAAATAATAACTAGTATATATTCGTTTTTTCGTGTAATTTCTTCTTTTTTCTAAAGTGAATTTTCACTTCTTCCAAGTTTTATGTAATGTTAAAGCTGTTTATTTTAGGATCAAATATAAGCCAAAAAATAATCATAGGGATATTTAATAGAAATGAGTATACCAATAAGGAAATAGTATAAACAATGAGGGAAACAAGTGAATTTGAACAAAATTAAGGGATCAAAAGAGTAATAATAATAGGGTTCCGGTTGGGGAGGTATTTCACATTGATGACTATATAAAGCATAGCCGCACAAGCAATATGGCAATTAACCAGCAGCCAGCTAGGGTTCCATGTCCTCCTTTTTTTTTTTTTTTTTTGAATATTAAATTGTTTAGTTTTGATTATTGAAGTGTTTAATGGCCTTCATAATCCCAAATAAGCTGAGTTAATAGAAAGTGCTTATTTGATTCATGGGAGGCCTAAATCAATCAGAAATGAATGGAGGTTTCGCTGATAATGCCTTTTCTCAGAGGCGTTTACTAGTAACCATTCCCATACATTTTTTTTTCTGTTTTTTTTTTCTCTCGATCCATTTTTCTTCTAGATTTTTTTTATGTTAGATTGATTCTCCAATGTTGGTACCCAAGATCGTTAATATGGAATTTTTTTTATTCGAATACAGATCATTAATATGAAATAGATTTGTGAAGTTTCAAAAATTATTTATTATGGAGTTTTAAATCTTAGGTGTCCGATAACTCATTGCTGCTAAACAAAAATAAGAAGTTGACCCGACTTCTAAGGGGTGGGCGTTCGTATATGAAATTGAAAATTAATCTGTGGATATTTCAGAGTTTTGATATGAGATTGATATTTGAGCTTCCTATTCTTGTAAAAATGAACATTTAAATTAAATATTAATATTAAATTATCTTAATAGTTTCTCATTCACACGACATTATTCAAATAAACTGGCAAGTAATGAAGCCATTGTCAAGAAGATGATATTGATAAGGCTATAAGAATTAGCATTTACTAAACCATATATCCTTATAGAAAGTATTGCTACTTTCATCATTAATTTTTGTCCCTCAAAGTAAATAAATTTTTTCAGAAGGCCTATAAGATCATCTCATTTGAAAAAAACAAATAAATTGTGCAACTGAATGATGTCAATCCGAAATGCCAGAATCAGTATCTAATCCAAAATTTAAAAAAAAAATTAGATTTTGAATACTAAATCCAAAAATTTAGATTTTAATTTAAATTTTGAATTTACCTAAACTATACTCCTCACCCTACCAAACTCTACCCACTACCTTCTTTTCGTTGAAAAAGTTAATTAAATAAACAACTTATTTTGTCGCCTTTGAATTTTTTATAAATGGGTTGCCAAAAAATTCTCCATGCCCAATTAAAAATTATTGATGCATAAATAAATTTAAAATAGTTAGGATATGAACTTACTGGCCAATTTTCTTCAGTGATTTTCCAAAATTACTTTTTATGATAGAAAAATTACTTCAATTACTTTACTATAACGATAGCTTTACTTGATCCAAGAATTTATAAAAATCAATCTTTCTACGTTAACAAGATAAGAGTAAAATTACGTACACTCTACCTTTCATAAACCCCACTTATGGGATTATACCGGGTACAATGTTATACTTTTACTGCAATAGTACTCTTGTTTTAATAATCTTTGCGAAGTTAACCCAAAAAGTATCATAACAAGTACTTTCTCCATCTCATACCATATGGTACTCTTTGACTTAACACATTAATTAGAAAGAAAAAAAAGAAGGATTTTTAAAACTTATTATCCAAAATAATTTTTTAGATATTTGTGTGATTAAAAATCATTTCATTAAGAATAAAAAGAGAATTTTAAAATTTAATTATTTTCAATTAGAGTAAAGAGAATTTTAAAATTTAATTATTTTCAATTAGAGTAAAGTAACATTTTCGGGACAGATTAAAAGGAAATGGTGCGACCGAAATGGGACACGGGAACAACTTGCCAATAATTCCTTGGTATTTGTACGCATAAAATTATCAGTGGATGTAATTTCAAATACAAGTTCCCAATAATTCATTGTTGCTAAACAAAGTAAAACTACCTTTCTCCGTTCCAAGAAACACTACATCCTCTATTACTAACTTTAATCAAAGTTAGATCATCAAATACAAAATCTGCATTTGATTCTTCATAATTCCGGCAGTCTTTGCAGCTACTACTTGTGGTATAGATATACCAACGAGAAGATGAAGAAACCACCCATCTATCATACAAACAAAATAGAATCATTTAAAAAATTAATTTGTAATTTAAGACTTCTCAAGAGATACTTTCACAATAAGACACCTAGCATGAGATTTTCTGGCTATTCAATTTCTCGAGATAATTATGTTGAATTTACGACCTAGCATGAATCTTTGCTGTTAAAAGTTTTATAAATGGTCTCATTACATCAGATAACATGACTCCTTGTACTCTTTAAGTCAAAGCAACTTGAGGAATTTGTCCAAACAGAAAAGCAGGAGTTGGAACTAATATAGTAACATTAAAAATATGCTGATGGTAAATTGATGGTAATGCATAACAAAGAGAGAGAGAGAGAGAGAGAGAGAGAGAGAGAGAGAGAGAGAGAGAGAGCGGGGGAGAGAAGTACCATAGAGAAGGATGCTCCATAATAAGGAAAAGCAGCTGTTATAAATCTCTCATATTCATTGTGTCTGAAGGGTCGAACAGGAATCTGCAAGTAAAAAGATTTCCCCAAGGCATTAATGCAAACAACTATACAAGGTGTCCTCAACCACCTCCTTTTATTATATTATTCATCACTGAGTTTTGGAAGATGACATAGCTAAGACCAATTAAATGCAAAGTCATTTTCTTGCACTTCAAAGCTAAAGCAATATTAGGCTGTTATCATAATGGAAAAAGTAAAAAGCTAAAGCAATACACAGAGCGCAGGCATCGAGGGCTTTCATACATATCTCTACGAGTATCTTTATGAACGGCAGGGCACTGAGGAATAACTACTATATTTCACTGCTTTCACTCAACAATGTCTGGGAAATAGAGCAACAAAACAAATGATAAAACAAGGCAAAGTGCAGGTATACAAATAATTTCGTGATAACCTAATAATAAAAGAATGTTTTCATGGTAAGGTGTGTGTTGCTTCTACATATACATTTTAAGTCAATGGCAGCAGACTAGCATGTATTCTAAAGAGTATTGGAAGTTATGTATCGTGTTGAATTATAAGAGCACCTCAGTAATTCACTCACCAAATAAGTGGGAAAGCAGAAGTGCTAGATAAACTTGTGTTCAGAATGTGACTGATACAGCATATATATTAACTCTTCACTACAAAATCTATAACATATGGAAATAGCGACCCACAACCTACCTCTTCAAGCAATTAACCAGCTTGCAGCATGATAACTAATTTTTTTTAAAGCTATAGATGCCTCCATGAGAGATGGTGCCTGTAGATTTCGAAAGAACATACCTGTTTTGCAAGGCTCAAGCTTGTGACTCCTAATTTCTCATACTCAACCTTAAACTGGAATACTCCATAAACATCTGGAACCTTGAATGATGTATAATAGACACCCTGTAGTAAATGAAATTAGAAATGTTAATCAAAGTAATGAAACAATTTCGTACCATAAGTTAATTCTGGAGCAGTTAAGAGTACCTTCTTATCGGTTGACATCGTTTTCAGAACATAGGGGCTCATCATGTAAAACTGAACTTGAACATCATCTGCAACATAAGGTTCCCAACTTGTTCCAGACCATTCATAAATCTCAAGTGAATATTCCTTTGATCAAGATTCCAGTTTCAGTACACATCCAAAATCATTAAGTATACATAATATAAGATTGACAACTTATAACAAACTTGCAGTGTAGCAGTACCAGATCATCATTGATTCTGTACATAGAAGGTTCATCTGTCTCCCCAACTTTGTGATGTCTTACATTCACAGCCTATATGAGAAAGTGTATAGACATAAATTCCCAATTCACATATTGAGAACAGCAAATATGGATATCGAAAAGCAACCAATTGAAGTGCATTTCTTTTATGACTACAAGAATGCCCAAAGTTAAATATTAAAATCAAGAAGCGAGTGGATATGAATTAAGAAATTTATCTGATACTGCACCTTGAGATGACCTCTTTCATGGAAGACCCACTTGCTAATTTCAGTCACAAACTGCTCGTTACCAGATCTCTCATGGCTGTGATAATGGGATAAATTTATGGTCAATCAAGTGAGAAAACATAAAGACTACTAAATCGAGTTGTACTTTATGTGGAAGAGGACAGCAAGAGGCATAATTAGCTACAAGATATTGCTGCTCTAGTAGCATTGAGTGGAACCAAAGAAATTGAGAAAAGAAATCAAATCACATGAAATTACAAATACAGTTCAAACTAAAATTGTGCGGACCGGCAACATAACATTCCGTAACCCCACTTCTAAATGTCTGAATAAACTTGTGTGGTCTGCATACTTGCGTAATGCGAACTGCACAATCTGTCGGATTTGGGTCCCGCATATATTTTTGTGTCAAATAATAGCCTTCATATCATTAGCCCCGCACATAAATCAGTGTAGTTAGCACGAGTCATAACTTCTTACTGGTCTCTACGCACATCAGAAAAGTAGGAGCTAGAACACATTTGACTCAAAATATCATTGACGGCAAATTTGAACCTTTTTGCCTTTTGATAAATGGTTTTCCTTTCTATTATACTTGTACAACAATCAGGTGAAATTTTGAGTTTCCATTCAATCTTATTTTGAGTTAAAATCGACCAAATGTTACAATATTTAACTTCTACACAAACTTAGAATTGAAGATTGATCAAAAGAAGTAGTTAGCTTCTACACAAACTTAGAATTGAAGATTGATGCACTTGTAGATTAAATTTCAAATGAAGTAGATGGCACAACAATGCAGAGAAATAAAGCAAGCAAATGATAGAATAGAGAGTAAAACAGTGCCATGTGCTCAATTCTGTTGTGAAAACCATGAAGCTCATCACTTCAATTAGCCAGATAGAGTTAAGACTAACTCTAAAGCTATGCTTTTTCAAAGTTGAAAAAAAAAGGAAAGAATAAAAGAAAGACTCTATTCAATAAGATCAAATGCTGACATGATTCAGGTGGCCAAATACTTCATCATATCTCATGCAAACTCTCTGTGATATAATAAGCAAGGTGAACCAAATGTTTACAAGAGCCACTATCAAAAACTACTAACTCTACAACAAGTTCATTCTAGTAATTGTTTTTTAAATCAGGTATAAATTTCACTAAAAAGGGGCAAAAGACATGACTGTATACAAGAAGAGTATACCAAGTAGAAAACCTTAAATACATTCTAGTTATTGTTCTTATTAGTTATTACAACAACGAAGGGACTTCCAACATCCAACAAATATCTTTGTTACAGGTCCATATCACGATACTAATAGCTGAGAAACTTTTCCCAGATGTTGGATTCATTACTGACATATCAATGATGGTCTTAGCAACTGCTTCTACTAGAACTTGAAGTCCTAGAGAAGTCCAACAAATACCAAGGCTTTTAATTTTTGTTTTCTTTTTCATTTTCTAACAATTCATGCTGAAGCTTACATACACATCACACTCAAGGTACTACATGTCAAACAAACAGAAACAACAGAGTATCAATGAGTGCTTACTTGATTGCGCTTCCAGCTTTTTGCACCCCAGATCTGAAGAATCTGCAGATGAGAAAAAGGTTTGTCAATTCCAGCAATTCAGATTAGATATTACTCCATCCAAAGTTTCAATAATTACTTACCGATTGCTAAACATGCTTAAGGAGCCAGATATAAGAACTCGAGCATTATTTCTTGCCTGCAATTGGAAACAATTGTCATTGACGTTTTTTTCTTTTGGGTGGTGGTGGTGGTGGGGGGGGGGTGTTGTTGATCTTAATTTAAACATCATATAATCGTTCAGCAACAGAAGGACAGAGACGGGCCAGGGGTAGCATTATGAGGCAAGGTTTGTCAGCAAAGTATGCAGTCTTTACATATGAAAATCGCGATGGTTCGCCATCACCATGCTGACCAGTGACCAGATCAAATAAATTTCATCTAACTGTTATCTAGCTGCTGCAAAAGGTCCAGTACCTATTGCCTACACCTTTCCAATGACAATATACCCAGTGTAAGCACATAGATAGGGTCGGGGGAGTGTAGAGCATAGACCTTACCCCTACCTCATGGAAGTAGAGAGGCTGTTTCTACTACACCTTTCCGTCTTCCCTTTTTGTTTTAAAAAGTAAATTATGATTCTTTTTCTGCTAAGCTTCTGTGCAAGCATCCCTGCATGGCTTCATTATTTAAAAAAGCTAAACAGCACCCGTTGAACAGTTTTTGAAGTTCTAGTTCAATAATCTGAATGAACAGAGAGAAGTACAAGACTTACTGAACAAGTAGAAATTAAAGAACATGATTAGGAATATTAATAGGTCACATATTGGATGAACCACCTGCACAACTGAAACAAGACTGATTGCAGATCCAGTTAGTGTTGGTGGAGTTGATAATTTGGATTTAGGATTAGCTGAATATGCTGAAGGAGAAGCTGAGAGGACTTTCAGCACCTGCAAGCATGATGGATGCACCCTCTGACATTAAATAACTATACAGAATGTACTTCTCATACATGTATGTCCAGAAATAAAGAACTTGCAGAAACTTACCAAGCTACTAGCCGGATTAACAGAGTGACCAATCCCCTTGAAGAGTACAGGAGCCTGGATTTATTTAGCAGAAATATGTATTAGAAACATGCTGCTCCTTCACAGCAGGACTCAAGAGCTGTATCATCCGACAGACAATCACATGCTTGGTGTAAAAAATGAAAAAGGAAACTGGGGGCGTTTGTACATACAAAGTTTATAACCCAATCAAAATAATAGAATAGATGCCTAAAAAATGCACATTGTAAGACTCAAAAAGTCTATTCTAGGAACTTATAGAACAGACCATGTTCAAGTATGACCATTTCAAGAAATGCACATTATGTATTATATTAGCAACAAACTTATCATTTCAGTGTTAAGAAGTATACTGCAGAAGTGATAGAATTTTAGTGGTCCATAAACTCAGTTAGTTCCATTTAGTTTTACGAGGACTCTGGCCAAATAGGTTCCTTATTACATCAGTTATAGCTTGCTCTATCTATTCCATTGCGACCTTATAATGCTATTAATGCCTGCTCTTTTTTCCCAACATCATAATTCACCTTCATTGTCTTGATTCATGAACTAATTTTAGTTGAAAAGTTGAGGTTAAATATATACCTGATACATATAGTGCATTTGATCCAATGAAAAGGTAATTTATCCACACAAGAAAATGAAAATTATTGAAGATAAATTAAGAAGCATTTGTTAATTAGCTTTAAATATGGCAAGAGTAGACAAAGTTCCATTGGTCTAATTTGGTACCAAAGGTTAGATTCCGATTCCCATTCAAAACACATATGATAAGATACAGGAACTGTCCCAGGGGAACCATGAAAGGTGTGGCACGAGGAAGGAATCCTGACAGCTGGGAATTTGCCTCATTAGCACTAATGTTGGTTCTGTTGAAGGAAAGAAATATGAGAGCTTTTGAAGAGCTAGAGAACGATAACATACATTTGGGATAGCCTCTCAAATTTAGTTTCTCTTTGTTCACCCATGAGGTTTTAATTTATATAGAAGATTTGGTGTCATTCACAGTGAAATATACAATGTTATAGATTCGCTTCTTTTTGGTAGGCAGTTGGTTTATGGGAGCTTTTCCTGTTATTCTTTTATAAGAGATAATGGAAAAATATTCCATATTAATCTTCACCTTACAATGAGAGTATCCTATTATTAATCAAATTATTTACCTTCTAAAAAAAGATACATGACAATTGTGATATTATTTATAAAATCAGCTACCTCAAAAGTGTGCACAATTAAGTCATTGATTGAGCAATCTTGCTTCAAAGATCAACAGTCTAAGCAATCTATAAAAGCTATAGGGCATAATTTTAGTAAGAAAGTATTGGAGCATATTTTCAACACTAAGCCTATATCTTACACCTTTAATGCAGGAAGATGGTACTTAGAGCTTACAATGAGCATGAAGAAATTACTGAATACTTATTGATCATTACAGTAGCTCCACCAAATAGGTTACTAAAGATCATTATTCTTTTTCCGGACCTTAAAAAGAGAAGCTGAATACTCTGAGGAAGTTAATCTTCAGTTTCCTGCCTTCCACATCTTATCCCATAAACAGATCAACAAAGAACCTTTTCTTCTATGTGTACTACTAATGATCTGGATCCAAATCCTTCCTCAGAACTCCCTGAAGAATTTTCAACTTGTATCCCTAATTGAAGGTCTAGTATGAGTTTATCCATGTAGTTAAGCACTCTACTGCATGAATAAAAATCTGCTCCTTTATTATCAGCAACACAGAGCACCCTTGTTCAAGAATAATCGACTGAACAGGAGTTGTATACAGCTAAAGAATACTCAAATTGTAGTACTTTCAGCAATTTAAGTTACTATTACAATGACTTCCCTATGTGGATTAGCATACATAGAAGCTACACCAAACAATTGCAAGGATACAATCCAACAAACATGACAGACACAAATGCCAAATCAACTAAAAGAACAAGAGCAACAATTGCTAAATGCCAAGTGTCAGATAAGATATGCTACAGAAGTTGAAAAACTAAACAATGAAGGTTCCTAAAATCTTCAAGAAATTAGTGAGTGAAGTGACAGTGGTTGGTTGAATGTATCAGCTTTATAGAGTTTTCACTGCTTACTAGTGCAGATACAATTCCAAGATGGGAGGTTGAACACAAAAACAACAACAACAGCTACCCATGTAAAAACCCACAAGAAACATCTAGGAGGGTGCAATGGAAACAAACTTACCACTACATAAAGAGAGAGGTTGTCTCCTGGAATACATTGATAGAACAAGTAAAAAGAATCCCTAAAATTGAAACGATAGCTCTAGAAAGATCAATACTGCTAAATAAGCATCAATAGAATACATTAAGACAAAAACAACAACAACAAACCCAGTAAAACCCCACAAGTGGGGTCTAAATTATAGATATAGCATCTTCTTAAGAGATCACATTGTTTGGATGGTTTGACATGTTGACGTTGGCTCTTCCCAACTGGGGTATGTGGTATGTTCCTATAGTTGGACCATCAGCCCTTTAAAGTGGGTATGTTAGGGTCAATTTTTGATCTCTCTTATTAACAAAAAAATTTGCCCCTAAATGGGAATGGGGGCCCACGATTTGTTCAACTAATATTCTATTGATCACGTTATTTCCATTACTAAAGAGAAGAGTAAACTAGAAAAATTGTGACTATTATAGATGAAATATAGTGCCTTACGTTGATCGGTGCTCTGCCCAAGATTACATCAGATTGAATGAAATTATCACCAGCAATTAAGGTGTGGTCCCCTTCTGTATCAGAAACTGCAAAGCTTGTATGATCAATGACCATAGCTGTCTGATCCTATTATGTAAAACATAAAGAGCAAAAATGAGTCAGCATATCATGCTTAACTTCAGAGGAGTATGAGTGCACTTATCACAAGGATGCAATAGCCCATTAGACTGAAAGTGATTGACTACATGAGTGGGTTTAGACAATCAAATATTTATGTTCATCATTTGTTTTTAGAACATGGACCCAATTAGCAACATCATCACTCGCCAATGGTGAATCCCATCAAATTCACTTGACCACATTGAAAATGTTAAGCAAATGGTCTATACACGCAATATGGATCATTCACTTAAACACAACATTTCTAGTACGAAATAAGCCTAACAGGTAAAGTTGTGTGTTTTTTATTGAATCAAATTGTAAGCAACAGAAACGTTTTCCGATACCTCATCAAAATCAACCCCACACTCAGTAGCAATCTCTCGAATTAGATCAGATGCAGATGCATCAGCCGCAAGGATCAAATCATGGCCAGAATCAACAAAGTCCAAAATAGCTGCCGCATTAAGAGATCCACCTAAACCTGAAAAAGGAAAAAAGAACGAAATTAATCTCCCTAAAACTCCTGATGAACACCCAAAAAATCGAACCCATTTCGATCTATCCCTTCGCAGCGGGTTCACTGTAAACCAATGCATTCAGGTCGGATCTATCTAAACCAAGTCCTGAATCCGGCTGTGAACCCAATAATAATAGAAACAAATCTGGCATAGAGACTTACTATCAATGGTAGGTGAGAAGAGAATTAAGGCGTCATATAAATACTGTCCGTATCTTTGTAAAGCGATCTTTGGATCATCGGCGAGTTTGAAATCAAGATCGAAACCACGGGTTTGTAGAGATTGGAAGTATAGAGAATGTGAAGATTTGATGGATAAATCATCGAGCAAAACCAAGATTTTCCGATCTGTGGGGTTTTCAGGAGAAAATGCATTGGAAAGAACCGCAAGAAGAAGGAAAGCGAGCAAAGCTGGCGCTCGAGACATGTTGAAAATGCTCGCAAGCCACTAGGGTTTAGCGAGATTTGAAGCTTAAACAATCCTTCACTCCACTTCACACAGTTGACGACAGTTTAGTCTTCGTCCCAGCGATAAAAAGTTTACGGTTCAAGTAAAACGGAAGGTAATTTCATCCGATTAATCATGGTTAGTCACTCAACTTCTGTTTTATTGCACCAAAGTACAAAACTACTTTTTTTTTAAATAAAAAACACACTCGCTTTTTTTTATATGCACAATTTTACACCTACTTTATGAAAGTGAAAATTTTATTTTGAATAAAACCTTAATTAAAGGAAAGAAGTAATATTGAAAATAATGAAGAAGAGAACAATAACAACGATAAATAATATGAAGTTAAGTCAAAAAATAATAAGAGAGCAAAAATGATAACATTAAAAATAGAACTAGACTGTGCTGAACTGACTAACATATTACTCTAATTCTCAACCTTCATATTTTTCTATCTATAGAGTTATGTTATTGCTAAGCTGCAAATGAGTCATGTCTTGTTAAATCACCTTTGTTTGAGACTTCTTCGACCTCTACCTCTTTTAAAACCACAATAATTAGCCTCTCACAAATGCTTCGGGGAGCATCTGTACATCTTCTTTTCACATGATCAATTCATTATAATTTTGTTTTCATCATCTTGTTCTCGTTAAAACATCGCAAGGAAATTAATCATAATATTGTTTCTTTCTATTTAGGCAAACTTGTGTGATTTTTTAATTAAATAAAGTTGTTTCATGTTTTCTTTGTCATATTTATGCAAAGTTAAATAACTTTTTTTTTGTTATAAAAATTAGTTTCACGGATTTAGCTCAATAAAATAAATATTGAGTGATCATCCATGAAATTTAACGCAATTAATCAAAGTTATCATCACGTACAGAGGTTGAAGTCCAAATACAAATTTAACATGATTCTTAATAACTTCTGTTCAAACTCTGTGTTTGTGTTTTATTAAATATAATAAAATGTATTATTAGCCCTTGAAATTCATATTCTACGCGATGCCAATGTGTTTTTGTCATGAACTTGATTTGGAGCTGAGTTCTGTGTCTTTAGAACTTTTATAGTTCCAAATATCACTTGTCTTCTCAGGTTTATCAAAAGAAAGTATTTCTAATATCAAAATATTGGAAAGAAGGATCATTTAGATGCTTTGTCTCCAGATCACCAAGACTTTTCAAAACAAGTGAGGCAAACATATTGAAAAATGGAACACAAATCATAGTTTATTATTTATAAATACATCAAATTCCATCCTTGGTAGAATCTAAGTTCAAATAAATAAACAAATACAAACATGACATGTACAAATTATAATATATCTAAAGCAAAAAGCAAAAATACTATTCGTCACCCTCGCCGTGCTTGACCCTAATGAAACTACAACCTGAAGTATAATAAGGTAATTTTAAATTATAGTGAAAAATAGAGGGGTAAATTGAAACCTTTCTCCTGTCTGTTAAAGGCAACGACAAATGCAAGACGATTTGCCAATGACAAAGGTATGAGTGACCCAAAGTATATGAAAAGATAAAATTGAGATGTTTTGTATAGTAGAGGAGTAAATTTGGTCCATTTTTTCGTTTCTATAAGCGTCAGCAGCTGGCATTATAGTGCTGACCCAATCTTTTAACTTGCACCGCCATGTACTTTCCCTGGTGCTCGGCCAGCGCCAACTCTTGTTCAGTAGGTTCCCTGCTACCATCTCCAGAGAAAGTTCCTGCTCCATATGGAGAACCTCCTCTTATTGAATCCATTCTAAACATTCCTGCTCCAAATGTGTATCCTATTGGAACATAGAGCATCCCATGGTGAGCTAATTGAGTGATCGCTGTCCAGCTGCAATAACAAAAATGAAACTTTTCAATATGGTACACTGGATTTCATTCGCAGATTGTCGTCAACCAAGCTTTGCCCCTCAATCTCTTGCGTGATGAATATATGAGTCATCAGAAATAAGAAAAGAGAAGAAAGGATATAGAGATTGCATAAGAGTATAGCTACAGTCCTTCATAGATCATGTTAATCTGTGTTCCTGCTTAAGGACTTTAAGACCACATAGCCAAATATCTACTGCAATATCAGCACATTAAGTCTCCATTCACCATTCAGTGCTTCATTAAAATTTTTACTGAAATGACCAGTCTTACGTTGCGCGTATAAGTCTCTCAAAATATATACAGAAGAAAATTGCCAAGAGACAAATGATTCCGAGGGACAGAGGGAGAAAGTACATCATAACAAAAATATTTGATTAAGGTAGCTCCAAAATGACTTGGGGCAAATATGGTCTGAATGATACTAGATGATGTACCCTGAGAGTAGAAGTAACTCTACAGATACTTGTAATTGCTAATGATAGTTAACACAGTATGACTTGGATTTAGCACTAACAATAAGTGATCTGGATGCCTTAAACCTTCACCTATTACACAAAGATCTGAACTATGTAAGAGACTGAAGTCCCTTGGCCAATCTATTGCCAGTTAAATGAAATACTGAAATTTCTCAAATCTTATAATAATCTTACGAAAGACTAGTTAGAAACTTTATCCTTGAGGTCCGTAAAATTATCTTTCAGAAGACCAATGAGACAACCAAAATTTATGCGGTTTCATGAAAATAGAAAGTTCTATTCCCAGTCTGAAATAAATCACCTTTGCTACAGAGAAGAATAGTAGTTTCAAAACTGTAGATGCCAGTGATAACAGCACGTATGTCGTGCTAATCACCTCTGCTTAAAAAATTCCTCAACTTCTCATGAGAGAAAAATGAAGACGCGGCAAGAAACTTGCAGAGGACATTGCGATATGAGGATTCTCTAGATTCAATAGTACCAGTTCAACAGATCACACTAGTTGAAAACAATCTTGGGATACTAAGGACTCAGCAGCATGCAATTTTAGCGGGCTTGCTAAGTGATCCTCTTCTAGTCATCAGAATGCACTCTCATCAGATTAGGTCATCAACTTTGATACAATCTAACTTCATTAGCTACAAGGTAAAGCAATCATCTTAAAAGTATCCATAAATTAACATTGTGATGCAGAACTCAACTTTAATCTGTTATCTGTTGATCTGAATTTATGCTACCTTAATTGTCTCAAAGTAGAAATCATTTCTTTCTATCCTTTCTTGTTTTTACATGTATATTATATTAACTAAAGCCATTATCCAAATGCTTCAAGTCCAACTGAAATTTCAGTTACCACTCTGATCAAACACACCGACAGATCCTAATCGCTAGAGGTTGGAGAATCATAATTCGTTATGAGTTCAAAACATGATATTCATTCTAATTTTCAGCACCATTTACAAATATCTCTTGTTACAAATAAAAGACTGGGTTAAAAATAGACTTACGCAGTGGTCTCCTGGCCACCTCCTTGTGTACCAGTACTCACAAAGAACCCTGCAGGCAATCCAGCAAGCTTTTGTTCTCTCCACAACTTCCCCGTCGAATCGAAGAATGCCTTCATCTGAGCAGCCATACATCCATATCTTGTAGGAATTCCAAACAAGAATCCATCAGCTTCCACCAGTTCATCCACAGATATTACTGGAATCTCATCATTTTTTGGGGGGACTTTCATTTGTTCCAAAACATCTGGTGCTAAAGTTTCAGGAACCATATACAGAACCCCTTCAACACCTTCAATCCCATCAACCCCTTTTTTCATCCTTCTAGCTAATCTTTCAATATGTCCATACATTGAATAAAACACAATGAATATTCTCAACTTCTTCAACCCCTCTGCTTCTGAACCTGTAACATCAGTTCCTTCAATTTGATCCCCTGGTCTCTCTGCTGATTCATTTACAAGAAACCTGTTCTTGCTTGGCATACAACCCCCTCCTTTACCCATATAGTAGGTGAATTTGATCAAGAAAACCAAAATTATCACAACCCTTTTATCTCAAAGTTACCAGCTTTTTCTCCAAGTGGGACTTTTTCCAAATGGGTTGTAAGCAATTCTTGACTTGAGAATTTAATTGGGACTTTTAGCTATTTTAGATTGTCTTGATTCTTGGATTTATCACAAGCAGAGTTGACCAGAAGTCCTCAGCTGTTTTTGGAACTTTCTATTAGAAACTTCGCTGGCAACTTCTGATTTGCTGCCATCCTCAAAGTGGATTCCACGATTCTAAATGACCTTGACAGTGACAAATTCTATTCATCTTTGACTATGACATATAACTACCTTAATTTTCTCTTTATTGTATATACACTAGTTTCAGTGTGAACACTGAGAAAAAGGCCCAATTTTACCTATTTACTTTTGATTATACAATTTATTTCATGTTGCAAGACAATTTACCAATAACAAAGATATATACGACCTAAAGTATAAAAATGATACAATCAAAATATTTTGTATCTTAGACGAAGCTTCACTGCAATCAGGACAGGTATATTTTTATAAGCTTAAGATCAAGTTTGGTCAGTTGGAAAAAGATTTTCTTTGATATGATGTGACTATTAGAACTTAAGTAGACAGCTACTGGTTTTGGTCCATTTGGAATAAGATATACTTGTGGCACATGTCTGCCAAATTGATTTAGGTGGCCATATCTCCTGTCATCAATTATAATTGAAATCATTGCAACTTCATAGCCATATATTATAGGGCATTGATACTGTCGTTGCTGACTTTACAGCTAGACAGATCAGTTCAGTAAGCTCTTGTTATGCGTGACAAAAACCGCGTTGACACATCACAGAAACAGCAGCTTCACATAATCTTCTTTACCTAAGATTATCATAATTGGCTAGAAGATGCATTTAGAAATTCAACCAGATCTTGATATACTGCAATATAACATAGTGAAAGGGATATAAGCAGGATCTTGCACAAGTGATGGTATATTTGTCATAATTTGGTTGAGAAAATTGTTTGCAAATTGCTCATGATTCTTCAAATTAAATTTCCACCACAGGAGAGAACCAAGAATCTCTCTGGTTTAAGTATCAAACAGGAAAATGACAGAGAATTAACAAACAAATACATTTCTGGGACTCAAAATACGGATGCAGAGATTTGATCTTCAGCAGGATTAGAATATTAACTGGACAGCCGAACTTGTGACACCAGAATCTGAACTCAGAGAATGTGCATAAATCACCACAGGCAAGCCAAAAAGAATCTCAGCCAGCAAGCGCGATTCAGTAGTCAAATGAGAGCCTGGCAAATATCTTCGACAAGCTCACGGAAAGGCTATACGTAGAAATGGTTATCTGACAAAGAAGTCAGTATTCACACAGGATTTCCATATATAGGATTACAAAGATCTCATCCTTCCTTCAAAGACCTGCTTCTAGATTTTTTGGATTCCCATGGTGGCAGACATCCTTTATAGTGAGAGTGCAAGAACAGCGATGATATTGATACTTCTTTCTCACCTTGACGCATTGATATTGAAGACAAACAGTTGAAAGAGCTCCGTAGTTTCCTCTTCTCACTGTCATAGTTTTGTGCATTTGTTCCATGTTGTACCGTGGAACCTTTGAGGGTGTCTGGAAGAATGCAGTTGCACAATGAACCTATGGAAATACCCCCAAAAAAAAGTTTGTTTTTACTTTAGAAGACAAGAAATATACATTTTTATCAAGTAACAAAGAAGAGATCAACAGAATTCACTTTCTAGCTCCTTTTTAAATTTACAACTTCAGTTCAACAAGCAGAATGAGAGGACACACAAGATACAAAGAGATAAATGATCTCCGCCATAATTATGTCCACGGAACCAAAAGAGTGGGCTGGCATGTGTAGCTTCACAGTTGATTCATCATAATACTCAGCTTTCCGCATAGCAGATAAGTAAAGAGAAAAGAAAAATGAAACAAAAATAGAAAGAAAGGCTTGCTAAAAGATTGACAATTGAAGTTTAATGTTGGAGCAGTCAGAGAGGCTTGTGTTAGAAATCTTAAGCATTTAAATGTTGGGAAGTTAAGAAGAACTAGAAACATGCAGATGATAGATTACAGACCTACTCGTGCTAGTCGATTCACCCATTTAGGTATCCGTTTCCCAGTCAGCCTGTAGCAGATATCATCTGAGAAATGATTACAGTTCTTAGCAATCAAATGATATGAGTCACCACTGTAGTTTGCTGATTGGCGCGCAATGAATTCTCTAAGCTGGATAGGATCCAGATATGTTGTTCCCATGAACACAGACTTTCTAAACTTAAAGCCAGGGCACTGTTGGGGTTCAAGCTCAAAGACACCACTTGTTGGATAATCATGTGCTCCGAAAGCATATTCAACACCATGAACTGCAAATATGATGAAAGCGTTATAAAAAATAAACTAATATTTTAGCATTTTGAGAAAACATGTGTACCAGAAGATGCTATTGTCTCGTCATCTCAAGGGAAAAAAATAAGTGGACTGATTGAACTTCTACTTCCTAGATAACTTATACTCAGATTTTCCTTTGTAGCGCTATACAACATATGGAGGGGATTCTGAGAGTAACTAATTAAGTTGTCATGTGACAGGAGATCACTGCTTCAAGCCTTGAAAACAACCTCCAGCAGAAATGCAAGGTAAGACTGTATATAATAGACCCTTGTGGTCAGGCCCTTCCCTGGACCCTGCACATAGCGGAGCTTTAGTGCAGTCGGCTGCCCTTAGTACTATACAACATGTGGCTAGATGCATTCTCCCCAAGTATTTACTTTTTTTCTTTTTTGGATAAGTAAGAATTGTGTGTCTTTAAGCATGATGTGTGCACCAAAGATAAAGGGTCATACAATTCTAGTGGATTTTGACAATTGAGGCACCTCAAATCAATTGACTAATTCATCTTGTTTGACAATTGTAATTAGTTTTAACTATTACTGCCTTCATAAAACATCAATCCAGCACCATGTTTTCTCCTTTTCTGAAAAGGAGCATGGTTCACCTTTGACTCTAACACTCTATACAATAACTTAATTCTGTTATAATATTATCACTTTAATTGTCATGCCATTATTTCATCGTGTTTACCTTAATCATCAATGTGTATAATCAGTGGGATACACACATGTGGACAAGAGAGAGTTGCAGTAAGCTACCACTTCACTCGTCATTATCACAAATATTTTTGTTATTGCTCTAACTTTTAAGAACCATTTAAGATTAAGCGTTTGCCAACGATGGAGGTTTAGGACGACGAAAACTTAACATAAAGTAAATGCTCTAAACAAATAAGATGAATGTCCAAGAACCCAGACCAAAAGAGGTCTTGATCTCAAGAACATACATCTAAATTTAAATGTGGACTCACCTTGCACCCCTGTATGGAAGACACCTATGCCTGCCCAGTAGAAATAGCCATTAACGGGTGTCAAGTCATACACATTAAGATAAACAGGTGTGTTGCCTGGACTACAGCAAGCTGACTTCACTTTGGGAAACATACAAAAACGTGTTGCGGATTCACCTTGTAAATGAAGAGGGACCACTGAACAAAAGCCATTCTTTAATTTTGATTTCATGTTCAAGGCAAAACTAGGAATGCTTCAATACCTAGTTTCTACCTGCAAGAAGGAAAATCAAGTGTCAAGTGTCAACTACACCAAGTTCAGCCAATATTTTAATGTTGACAGAAAACAAGGTTGACCGAACTAAAAACAAGGTTTACGGCAAGTTGACAGAAAATCTGTTAAAGAGTCCAAAGGGATGAGCTAGGGGGGTGGTTGTGGAACTGACAGAACTAAAAACAAGGTTTATTGCGCCAAAGATTACCTAATTGATTGGGCCATACAAACTTCTCATGATGTGGCCTTTTTCATGCTCTTTGACAACATAAATGCAGTGATATTTGAACCTCATTATCAAATAGGTCAGATCAATCTATGCACTTCAATACTAGTCACAGGTAAGGGCTCAATAAGTACATTGCATTCAACAACTTGTAACACTGGTGCAAGAGAGTGATAATGGAGGGGAATTTGAACAACAAATATCTCAGTCTCCCAGACTTGTGTGCAAAAAAGAATGGACTGCAGAGACTCGAATCTACAATGTCAAAAAGGAGGTCCACTTAGAGATACACTTCCAAGGATTGCCAATTCTGCTGAGGATTAAGGAAAGGCTTATTTGGGATGATTTTTCAGTAGAAGGTTTACGATTAGGAGGAAGAAAAATGTCATCTGTCTTTCATAGAAAAATCTAGCAATGGATGGTGACAGAAGCTGTCTAAGAAGGCACTAAATTCCACTTGCACGGGAACAGCTGGCCATAGATTAGTTGGTTTTAGTCTTTAATCAGAATAAGACAGCATGGAGCAAACATGTGACTTTATTTGAGTTCTATGGTGTTTCGAAATCACCGCAGATAAGTTTTGACTTTTGAATAGTTGGCAGCATGGAATTCATATCAAAACCAGGCGATAGAACTACATCTTAGATCAAAACATTTTCCTTTTTGTTCCTTTTCTTCTTTTTCCTAATTATAGAAGTGCATCCAGTACCTGAAAGATTTCTCTATTCATTATGGTGAAATGAACTTCTAGAGGAAAATGATTTAGGTACTTTCGAGTAGAATCTATTTCAGTAAGACATTTAAAGATATAACATTCTAACCAACCTAAGTAAGGTCTGAACTCTGAAGAAGTAAAATCATGTTTCTAGCTTAAATTTTGCCAAGGAAACTGGACT
>DF361722.1:27270-41299 GCA_000787875.1 Solanum virginianum
GGTCTGAACTCTGAAGAAGTAAAATCATGTTTCTAGCTTAAATTTTGCCAAGGAAAATGGACTTGGATTCACTAATAACACAGGCAGAAACAAACAAGTGAAACAGAAAAAGAGAAACGTCATTGAATCGTATCAAGTTATAAGTCTTTAAATCGACACAACTAGCATAATACTTCTCTTGGGAGAACATCTAAGGATCAGTAACTAAGCCTCTTTCTTTTAAGATTTTTAAGTGGTAACCATTCTGTCCTTAATGAGAAAGGAGATTACTAAACTATGAGTGAAGACCTGTATAGCAGCAACTTATACCGAAAAGCAGCTTGACGACAGACAAAGTTCACTGTATAATTGACAAATAAAAATGGAGCCAAAATTTGAACTTTATGGGTTCTAAATTCTAAGATAGCGACATCAAGTGTTAATGACTGGGTTATAAAGAAAAAAGATACATATTGTTATAATTCGATGAGGCAAAACAAGCACCTTATTTCCAAAGAACTAAATTTGGATCTGAACAGAAACAGATACATATGTACCTTATTTCCAAAGAACTCAAGAAATACAACTACAGTGAGCTGATACAAGTAGATCAGATTTACAAAAACAAACCCCAAAACATCAATTTCACAGAAATGCAGGTCACCATATACATTAACACATTAAAGAAAAAATACCCAAAATTGAAGAACCCCACACAACAGAAATCAAAAAACAGATAAACCCCAAATACCTTTTTTGGAAATAACACTCATGAGAGCAAGAAAGGAATGTCGCTAAGCCAAGATTCCAAAAGGGTATTCATATTCAGGATAAAAAGAGCAAATGGTACTGAAAGTGAAGAATTTCTGTTTGAAAAAAGATGCACATTGTTCCAGCTGTGACTGATTGACAAATACCAAAGCTGTGAGAATCAGAGATGTAATAAGACAATGAGGAGGGGACAGTGGTTTAGTGAAGATGAAAAGTGAAAGTTGATTTATAAAGGATCCAAAGTTTATTCTTTTCGTTTTTCATATACTCCCTAAAGACTAGCCATTTTAGCAGTCCAAGAAATGAGATAAACATAAAATTCTTTTCATGATCATTTTTTGCACCTTTTGACAAAAGTAAAGAAACTATATTATGACAGAGACATTGCTTAACACAAAAGATTGTTTTGACATTAGTGTCGTTTGGCATGGGTGTATACAAATAATAAGAGTCCTATTATGTTTGTGATTTAATTATATCATTATTATATTTTATTGATCGATTCAAATACATCCATATTAGAATAGGAATAATATTACATATTATTAATGTAATGTTTCACTGCTCCGTAAAAAATATTATTGAATTGGTGGATAACGTACTTAGATTTGCAACTAAATGTTAATGTTTTCAAGTTTTTGATGCAATTCTTTTTCAATAATAATCGGAATTGTCATAGATTCATAATTACAAAACAATATGAAGGTTAAGGTGGAACCATGAAACAAAAGAATAGTTAGTCCAATTGCAAATAAATATTGTATATAGCATTTTTTAAAAATTATATATTATTTATTTATCGAGATAACTATTGTTGAATCAAAATTTTATTACTCCACCTTATTTTTCCATTAGAATAGGAAAGATAAATATCAAGATGTCAGATTTTAGATCTCATAATATGGGGTCTACACAATATAACATAAAAATGTTTGTGGTTTAATAATTACGTTTTAATTTATTTTAGAGTAATACTACTTATATTAAATTTTGTGTCTCAATCATGTGCTAAATGACAACAAAATAAATAAAAAAATAAAAAATAGAAACAAAATAAGAAATTTTTGTTTGGTAATTATGGAGTAGTAATATTATTGCTTTATCCGTATTTATGGCTTTAACTGTTGACCCAAATTCATAGGTACGGAAAGGTTAATAAAAGCTCAAAGCATGGAATCTTTGCTCAGCTCCTTTTGACGAGTCAATTACTACAGGGATTTTCTTTCTTCTTTTTTCTTTTTTGGATTTTCCCTTTAATTATTTTATTTTATCTTTCTTTTTTCTCTTTATATTTTTTTTGGATGAGGATTGGGTTAAAATGTCTCTTTGAATTAAAAATGCATTCATCATGTTAGCTAGCGTTTAATTATTGATTTTTAAAAAATTTAAAAATTAAATTAGAGAGAAGTTTAGATTGAATTTATAAAATGTGTTTGGCCTTAGTTGTTTTAAAACATATTTTACTTTTTTTTAAAAAAAAAAAAAGTAACATAACTTATACTCATAAATTCTAAAAATTATCAAAAATATTTATAAGTTTAGCATTTTTCTTATTGAATGGATAATATATTATTCTAAAATCATAACATAGTATTTTAATAAAATTATCAATAACATATTTACTAGCTACTGCTGTTCTTCAAATTATAATGTTTGATGAAAAAAAGTAAATAATAACAATGACAGTAACTAGCTATTTTTTAATATAACTTTTATATATTCTAATAATAATCTATTCACAAAGAGCATGCATTTCTAGATCAGTTAACCAAAAATACAAAGCAACATTGCAACTCTGAATAATTATTCGACAATTTCATCAATAATCATAAATTAGATGTATATTTTTTCATAAAATACAAAAATTAAAGAATAAGTTTTACAATTTAGAAAGAAATCAACAACCATATCACCATATGTTGGTCCCAGAACATGTTTTTAGCCGATTTTGGGATCTGATTTCATAAAATCAGACAAACAGATATTTGTCAAAGCCTTTCACAAAAAATGCTTCCAAGATCTAGGGCCAAAGATCCTATATTTTGGCTTTAAAAACACCCCATGTGGCAGTGTATGATTGGTTCAAATAGCATGCCATTCCATTCTTGTGTATATAATTATAAATTATATTGTAACCTAATTATTCAAAGATATGAATTTTACGGGTTATTTGATAGAGTGTATTATAAAAATTAATGCATTATAAAAAATAGTGTATGTGTTAACTCAGTTTATTTCTGCTTTTGGGCTAAAACAACATCTCTATCTCTATGAGATAGTGGTAAGGTTTTGCCACATTTTACCCTCTCCAAACCTTACTTGAGGGATTTCACTGGATATGTTACTGTTGTTATTTATTTGTAATATTTTGTTTGGTACACTTTTTCTTGCTATATACAATTAATATTTGTATCAGATATACACTCTATTGTGTATTAAAAGGTGTATTATTAATACCATATCGTTTTAAGTATTAGTAATGCAAGTAGATTTGATGTCTGCATAAATATGATTAAGACTGAGTTACCCCTCAGAATCTTTTTTACATCTTTTCACTATATTTGTGAAAGACATCTTTATAAATAGATATTTTTTTAAAAAAAAAATTTATGCAACGCAATTATTTTTAATACATCAAATTAAACAATAGATAAAAAAATATTTTTTATAATTAATATAAATATTAATAATACATTCTTTTTAACATTATTCTTATCACATAAACAATACCAAATTGTTAATATAGGCGGACTAATCTAGACCGTTGATTAAATAAGGAAGGAGTTAGTGTGCCAATCAAAAGGTTATAGCTGGCAATATTGTGGTTTCTCAAATCCTAAAAGGTTTAGGGAATTAAACGGGAATTCTTTCAATAAATAAACAGTTAATTAGTTAAATCTTCAAATTGAATATGACATGAAGACTCTTTGCTCCGTATACACAATCTAGCAAACAAAAAGATTATCAAATTAGTCACATATATACGATAATCAAAATCGAGACTTCGGTAAGTTTCATTATCACCTTCTTGCTATATTTATTTGCTTCTTTCCTTGTTTTTTTCTTTTTTCTGCTGAGCCGAATACTTGCATTGTGTAATCCATAAATTTCAGTAATTTAATTGATTGATTATCTAAAGATAAAAAATAGTTTTTATAATTAATATAAATATTAATAATATATTCTTTTTAACATTATTCTTATCACATAAACAATACCAAAATTGTTAATATAGGCGGACTAATCTAGACCGTTGATTAAATAAGGAAGGAGTTAGTGAGCCGATCAAAAGGTGACAACAGGCAATGTTGTGGTTTCTCAAATCCTAAAAAGTTTAGGGAATTAAACGGGAATTCTTTCAACAAAATAAACAGCTAATTAGTTAAATCTTCACATTGAATATGACATGAAGACTCTTTGCTCCGTATATACAATCTAGCAAACAAAAAGATTATCAAATTAGTCACATATATACGATAATCAAAATCGAAACTTTGGTAAGTTTTATTATCACCTTCTTGCTATATTTATTTGCTTCTTTCCTTATTTTTTTTCTTTTTTCTATTGAGCCGAATACTTGCATTGTGTAATCCATAAATTTCAGTAATTTAATTGACCAAAAGGTGACAGCTGGCAATGTTGTGGTTTCTCAAATCCTAAAAGGTTCAGGGAATTAAACGCGAATTCTTTCAATAAATAAACAGCTAATCAGTTAAATCTTTAAATTGAATTTGACATGAAGACTCTTTGCTCCGTATATACAATCCAGCAAACAAAAAGATTATTAAATTAGTCACATATATACGATAATCAAAATCGAGACTTCGGTAAGTTTTATTATCACCTTCTTGCTATATTTATTTGCTTCTTTTCTTATTTTTTTCTTTTTTATGTTGAGCCGAATACTTGCATTGTGTAATCCATAAATTTCAGTAATTTAATTGATTGATTATCTAAAGATAAAAAAAATATTTTTTATAATTAATATAAATATTAATAATACATTCTTTTTAATATTGTTCTTATCACATAAACAATACCAAAATTGTTAATATAGGCGGACTAATCTAGACCGTTGATTAAATAAGAAAGGAGTTAGTGTGCCAACCAAAAGGTGACAGCTGGCAATGTTGTGGTTTCTCAAATCCTAAAAGGTTTAGGGAATTAAACGGGAATTCTTTCAATAAATAAACAGCCAATTAGTTAAATCTTCAAATTGAATATGACATGAAGACTCTTTGTATATACAATCTAGCAAACAAAAATATTATCAAACTAGTCACATATATACGATAATCAAAATCGAGACTTCGGTAAGTTTTATTATCACCTTCTTGCTATATTTATTTGCTTCTTTCCTTATTTTTTTTTTCTGTTGAGCCGAATACTTGCATTGTGTAATCCATAAATTTCAGTAATTTAAATGATTGATTATCTAAAGATAAAAAATAGTTTTTATAATTAATATAAATATTAATAATACATTCTTTTTAACATTATTCTTATCACATAAACAATACCAAATTGTTAATATAGGCGGACTAATCTAGACCGTTGATTTAATAAGGAAGGAGTTAGTGTGCCAATCAAAAGGTGACAGCTGACAATGTTGTGGTTTCTCAAATCCTAAAAGGTTTAGGGAATTAAACAGAAATTCTTTCAATATATAAACAGCTAATCAGTTAAATCTTTAAATTGAATATGACATGAAGACTTTTTGCTCCATATATACAATCTAGCAAACAAAAAGATTATCAAATTAGTCACATATATACGATAATCAAAATCGAGACTTCAGTAAGTTTCATTATCACCTTCTTGCTATATTTATTTGCTTCTTCCCTTATTTTTTTCTTTTTTCTGTTGAGCTGAATACTTGCATTGTGTAATCCATAAATTTCAATAATTTAATTGATTGATTATCTAAAATTTCATCTTACCGGTGAGAATTCGATTCTCCATCTAACTTTTTTTTTTTTTACTTCAAAAGAACTGTGTAATCCTTTGAAAATCTAAACAAATTCCCTTGATGGGAATTTCCTATCATATTCTGCAGATAACCACGTTTTGCAAAATTTAGTTCAATGACGAGGGTTACCTGTTGAATACACTTAATATAGATTTTAAATCTTCTGTATAACTCTTTTACTTTTTTTAGTCGTCTAATTTAAATTCGTGGCTCTGCAATTGGTTTTCATGATTATTCCTACTTAATTTTGAGTTGTGTGACGATTTCGTTTAAGAGTATAACTTTGTTTAGATGAGATAGTCATTATAAAATTTTATCTGTAATCTACCCTTTGTAATAAATTATCTGAGTATGTAAATATCTTTTACACTATCATCAATGTATAAAACTTGAGCTTTCTCATATCCTTTTTTTTTTCTTTGGATGCAGTAATGACAAGTAAAAATTCTAAACAAAGTGGATTATTTATGAAATTAAACTCGAGGATTGAAAATCATGTGAGAAGCTGTGAAGATACAAAATGTGTTGAGGCAGATGGACAATATTCCTCAAATAGTCACACTCCAAAAAGGTGCTTTTAGATTGATGACAAATTTTTTCTCTAATATGATATACACACTTACTATTAATTGTTTTTTTTTCAAAAATTTTCACTTATTTCTTATTTTATTAACAGTGGGAATGAGAATCAACCAGCAGAAGACAATTCAAAACCTCTACAAAGTGTAAGTATATTTGGATTTGACTTAAAATAAAATAATTTTATATTTTCAATATATATTAACTACTTATATATATACTCTTTACATTTCAATTTATTTATTTGTCCTAAAAATATCTCTCTTCTCTTTTGGCGATTCTTTATTTTAAACTTTTCACACCCCAATTACAGGTAAGTGTTGATTCTTTAAAAGCAAAGGAAGAGGAATTGAAGAAAGACATTTTTAGTCTCTCTTCTCTAATGAAGAAGAATGCAGAATCCTGCCTGCTATTAAAAGAAGAGAACAACCACTTGATGGTAAGTTTTCCTTTGTTTTATTTATGATAAGTTTCTGTAGTATACATCGTTTGATTAATTTTTATTGTAACCTAATTACATGCACACTTTTATGATAAACACTTAATGTCATAACTAATACAAGTTGAATAACATGTGAACTGGAGTAGCAAGAATTGAAGAAAATATTGCACAAGGATGAGATCTCAAAACTTGAAGCCATGAATCCTGATGCAAATTCACAACCTCTTGATGACAACAATGGAAAACACTGCCATACTTCTCCAGAACCGTCAGGCGAATCCAACCCTTCTACAAATGATGAAGGAGATTCAGATTCACTCATACCCATGCAAATGGAAAGGAATGAACGAATTTTGTCACCACATGATCTGTGAAGTGTTTGTAAATTCATAAAATTCTAAATACACTAAGGTTATTCATACAATGTGGAGAATATTTTAATTTATTCTTTGGATTAGAGTTTTCTAATAATGATCTCCAGCAGTATGCTCTGTCCTAAGAATTCAAACTATTTTTACTCATACTTCCTACCTTCCACTGTTCTGTTCACAAGCTTTGGCATCCCCTTTCTTATCTAGATCAGATTACAGCAAGAAAATGCAATAGGATTAAAAATCGAATTCACATACTTTGATAACCTACAACTTCGATTGACCCAAAAGAATAGTAGCACCAGAATATATAGACCGTGCATCGCCTGCAAAACAAGAACACTTATTGTTATCAAACATTATCATTAATGCAAATAGATCTTACTGCAATACTTTGAATATGGTTGGTTAACCCATGTATGTTGTTTGGGAAATTATGAAGACAGGACTAACGCACTTAAGGTGAACTACGATTGCTCCTTCAAAAAAAGATTCTTATTTTCTAGGGGAGAGTGGACGGGAGGGTGAAATGTTCACAATTTAAGAAAACCATGCTGGCATATTTTATTTGTTCTATGTCCGCTTGCTATGTCAACTGAGAATGTGTATGATGTCATACATATGGACCTAGCTGCATAAAACATTGTATAGTGTGAATATACCTGCTAGTTTGGCCAGACAATACTCATCAGGGACGTTGCTTTCTACTTCAACAACTACTTTAGCAGCAGCAATCCCAACTGCTATACTTTGCATGACATCTAAACCAGCACATAAGGAAGCTATTGTTCCACCAACTAAGCAATCTCCAGCACCTGTAAGCCTCACTACTGAAGCAGGAAGTGCAGGAAAATGAACAAAAAGACTTGACATCGGCTCACACATTGAAGCACCAAAAATTTGATCTGTTGGGCAAACTCTACTAACAGCTTCATACAACTGCTTACTGAAGTAAGGGGATTCGTTTCCCTTGAAAGCAAGTTTGTGAAGATTGGACTTTGCTTTGGAGCATAAGAGTACCCCTTCTGATCCAAGTGTTACAACAAGTACCTTAACACCTTTCTCTAGCAAAACACAAATAGCAGGTTTAAGAATTTGGAAGAAATATTCCTTGGACAGCTTAGTACTACTATCATCTCTCCGAATTGGTTGAAATATGTCTTTTCCAGATATTGCATTTGCCATGGCTACAAGTTCGTCTTCATTAGGTGATGCAAAAGTTACCTGCAAAAACCTTATAATTTAGTTAGTGACAAAATTATATTAGTAATATCATACTACTTCATGCAAAAGAACCTCCGTGCCTCATAAGGAAAGATACACAGCCAAATCGGCCCAATCCAAACAGATTCTTCCTGACTTGTCAAAGTTCCCAATGCTAGAACGATTTAAAAACCAATATTTTTTGTTGAAAGTGCTTTATGCCAAATTGTTATGAGTCACATTCATGTTTGTAGCTTTCAAATTCTAAGATTCAGCATGATAAGAAGATTAGCAGTACATTCTTCAGTAGAGCACGAATACAACAAGTTTTCTCGAAAGTTCTTTGCCTCTGAAATTTAAAAGAAACCACCCCTATTTGACTCATTCGAAAAAATTGAAAATTACTGTGCTCAAAGTCCAACTTAAGCATCCAGATTTGGTCCAAGAACAACAATGACTACACATTGTTTGAGGAAACACACAAAAGTAGAATTTGAAAAGGGATAGTTATAGTGCAGGGCCTTTCGGCCAAAATAATTACCAAAGAAATAGCCATTCGTTGTATAGGTATGTACAGTCAATGCATATTTTATGTATAGTCAGACTACATTCAGTTTTTGAGTGTATCATAATGTACATTTAGAGTATAGCGCACGTATAAGCAATCTACATTGTATAGTCAATGTATACTATCTATGACTTTTGGCAAGTTACACTGTATAGTCATGTATATTTTCTATGATTTTTGGCTATTTTTTATGCAAATAATAGAGGACTATATTTGTTGTAAATAAATTAGTTATTGAATATATTTAAAATTATCCCATTAGAAAATACAGTTGAAGGGTTTTGCATTTAATTATCATATATCAACAGAGCTAGTTATTCTTCACAGATTTTTTGTAATATAAACATGCATTACACTCCTCTTTTCAGGTCTTTTATTTAATATCCAAATGAAGAGGCACATACACAAGATGTCAAGAACTCACATACTGGACAACTGAAGCAACTCTTCTAGATTTGGCAACTGATACAGGCTCAAACCAGACTGGAGTATTAAACTGAGCAGCCACTGAGAGGAAAATGTTTGAAATGGTTCATAAATATCTACACATATTAATAAAGTAGAAGATAAAGAGCAAGCAATATCGAGTATCTTACACCCGTTACAAACAATAGATATTAACCTGCAAGCAGTAAGAAGGTTTTCAAGCTTTCTATATAAAATTTTGATTAGTTGCACCTACCCAATATATAGTACAAAACAATCGTCTCAGTATTTGCCCGTTACATATACACGACGGATTTACTATGGTGAAATGCTGGAGAAGAGCAATTCATCTCCCAGTGAGGAAGATGATCACTCAAGATAAGACTCCATATAGTAGATGAACATCTAATAAACTTTTAACTTTTGGAATTTAGGACAATAGGAAACAAACAACAAGCAGCAGAATGGTTAACTGAATTAGTAATAGTTAAGGAGTTTGCATATTAATCATAATAAGATTACGTAAATTTTTCTTATCATTATATATGAACTTTGTGCGTAAACTAGACTCCATTTATGCTGAAGCGCCTATAGACATTACACACACGCACAAGCAGCAGAACTCTACCAGAACTTAAAACTACTTACATGTTTTTACTTATAGATACATTCCTAGAAATTGATGGACCAGCAGCCTATCAGATTCTTAAAATCCTTGTCATGCCAACACGATTTGGGTGTGGAGTGGATCTGCACTGGATTTGATCAACAGAACTTAGAGTCTACACCTACTGCCAAGAAGTATAGGTTGATTGGGCATTTGGTTTGAT
This sequence comes from Solanum virginianum, assembly GCA_000787875.1. Classification (NCBI taxonomy): domain Eukaryota; kingdom Viridiplantae; phylum Streptophyta; class Magnoliopsida; order Solanales; family Solanaceae; genus Solanum; species Solanum virginianum. The sequence goes on from DF361722.1 coordinate 37,409, forward strand.
TGTGATTTTTGTCATATAAATATTCCCATAAAGTACTATAATACTTTTGTGGTATTATACAAGATAACTTATGGATAAAATATTCAGTTTAGAAAGTTTTTAGCCTACTAACTTCTACTCTTAGAAAATTCCTTGCCAAATTTCAGGTTATTCCACAAAGAAGACTGCTTCTGATTGAGGTTCATCTATGGTTGGCAGTATCATCAATATCAAAACAATGTCCACTAGAAGCAACATCAGTGAAAAAACTTGAACTACTGGAGTCAAAAAGCTGCATATAAGTTATCTACATAATACTTCTCATAATTTTAGCCATATTTTTGTAGCTCTATTTTTTGAAGTTTGAATTACATTTAGCCAAATCCCAACACTTTATTCCCTACGTGGATCTGCACCCTGAATCTTAAGATTTAAATCATGATGAATCTGGTTTCTAGATCTGCACCTGTATCAGATACTTGCACCCCTATAGGGGCAACAGAGACAGCAATTAGAAGTAGATTGCTTGACCAGAAGAAAATATGTTTTGTACTTTAAGCTTCAATATTATTTTCTAACCTACAACTTAAAAATAAGTCGCTTTAAGCATATATGTGGTACCTTGAAAAACACTAAGTTCTGCTATGCATATCACTACTTGATAAATATATCTAACGAGAAACTTAGTACATCCGAACAACAAAATGCAGATTAATTGAGAATGCATAGAATGAAGTATTTACGTTGACAAGATGCTTCAAGAGAAGAAGAGGTCAAGTTTGCATCAACCATCAATATTGGAGTAGAGCTTATTTTGCACTTGAACTTTTCTATCCACCATGGAGTAAGAAACTTTTCCTGTTTTTGAGGCATTAAACACACATTAATAGTAGGTAACAAGAAGTATTAACTTTTAACTGTTTCATCTATGAATCAACTCACAATTGATTCTACATGAGCTACACCAGCTGCCACTTCACCCTTCTCATCAAAGATATGACAAACAACAGCAGTTTCAATATTTTGATGTCTCTGGATACCTAATCAGGGATGACCAATCAGATTCTGCAGTTGATATTTAATACATGAGAAGCCTCCAATGTCAAAACATGACTAGTTGTTCATTTAGATGGTATGCAGCTAGCCTTCATTTGGCAGTAGGCAATCTGCTGCCATAAACTGAAAGCATCACTCCAGTTCCAGAGTAGTCAAAATGATTTCTCAAGCACTTGAGAAAGGAAAAGAAAACACTTGGGAATGTGTTACAGGGAGGAAAAAGAGGAAGTAAAAGGTGTATGTAGTTAGAGAATGAACCATCTTCCCGTGCTAACATAGTTAATGGAAAATGAATATATAGGTTAACAGTTCATTCAAAGGTTAAAACGATTACCTTCTATAGATAATCCAGCAGATTCCCAGTGTTCCAGTAGCATATTTCCTATAAAAATAGAAACACCAAGTGCAACTCCTCAGTCCTCAATCAAAATATTTTGTTGTTCTAGAATGATAACAGAAAAGCTTCAAGAAAATATTAAGCTATTTCATTACTGGGAATTTCAATGCTGAGTTTTAACATAATCTACACTGTAGATTCGATCAATAAGGTCATAGGCATAGATTTTCCTGTAACATTAAGGTGGAAATTCAAATAGATTTATTTTGACTTCACTTTCAGTTGACATGTCACTCCAGTCTATAAGATGGAGGAGAACATAACCTACTAACATCATTCACGCTAAAAGTTGAGTTTTCTTGCAGATGACAGAGATAGTAACACTTATGAAGTGGTCATGATACTCCAAAATAGAAGACGAGAGAGAACGTACCGTCGTAACCTGCTTACATCATTCACGCTAAAAGCTGATTTTTCTTAGAATACATGACACAGATAGTAACACTTATGAAGTGATCATGATACTCCAGACTATAAGATGGGAGAGAATATAACCTACTTACATCATTCATGCTAAAAATTGAGTTTTCTTGAAACAGATGACAGAGACGGTAACATTTATGAAGGTAGACCACCTTTGAACACCTGACAGCATGTTCTTTCAAAAAATCCAATCCGTGAGGACTGTCAGAAGTGTCTAAGCCATCATGTTGTAGGAGAATTTATCAGTTATTACCAAAAAGACCAACTCCATAAAATGTGGGACGAGTGGCAACAGAACTGTGGAAACTAAAGAGAGATCTCACCTGCCATGTCAAATCCAACAGCACTTATCATAAATGGTCTTGCTTCAAGCTTCGAGATGCAATCAGCAACGTTCCTAGCCACACCACCCAATGAAAAGAGAACCTGAATAGAAGAGTCATATATAAAGACATGAATCTTTTTGCATGCTGAGAAGCTAGTAACGAAGCCCAGTTGTTGACCTAGTTTTACAGATTAGGCTTCCATCTGAATTTAATAACTCCATAGGATAAAACATAGTTTCAATCCAACATTTTCACTTATCACAGATTAAGAGGAAAAGACAGCGGAACAATCATGTGTGATCTCTATTTCCATGTTACTGACGTAATTGTAGTATTTCTCTCATTGTCGGGTATTTAACGTCTTTTTTAGAAAGTTGCCTGATGGATTTAAATGAAAATTAGTTCCCCCTAATGGCCAATGAAGTGGGTGCAAATGCTGGAGGCCGAGTTTCAAATCCTAAAATAGACCAAAAATACTAGGTGATTTCTTTCAATCTGCTGAAGCCTCGGTATGCCTAGTTGCCCCTACCTGTGTTCGTGCAGGATAGAAGGTATGATCAAGCTGCATGAAAAAATTTGGTCATCACTATTATTAAAATGGATGACTCAGTAGTCCTTGTATGGACTGATTGTGTTCCATCCATGAAGATCTTTATAGGAAATAGAAGCGGACTTCGAAACAAACCATCATCTATTGCAAGAAAGTTCGATGTATACTTAGCGAAACCCTTAAACAATCTCTTAACACCTACCAGCCTAAAGCAAGCCAGATATAAGAATTCATCCATTACCAACAAATACCATATAGATCAACCATAAAAAGTGAGCGTCAAGTGCGAGCCATAATGAAAATGGCCTAGCAGACAAGGAATCGTTCTAACAAGAAGCAAGGATGCAGCAGCTGCTCGAAAGCTTAACACTGGTGCAAATGATTCTTGGGCTTCTATTATTTTTCTTCATTGATGTTTCAAAGGCTTTTGAAGAAAATCTCCCATGAATATTTCCCATGTGCTGCATTGTCTTCAATCATATTTAAGAATTTAAATTCCCCTTTAGTTCATCAAACCAAAGGGATGGCTCATTTAGTTTCTCTAAGCTAGCCGGTAAGACTTTAAGTAATTAACCCATTGAGAATATGTGATGGTGTCATCATTTATTTCTATCACAAAACAAGGACTAATTTATGCATTTCCATTGTGTTTTGTGATTCTCTTTTTTCCTCATTATCTTGTGCTTCAGTAACCGTGTGACAAGGCATTTACTGTAATTATCTAATGCTAACTGAAATTCACACACTAAAGTTCAATCTTGGAGGGGATTGATGTGTTGAAGAAGATTTGAGTATCAAGCATTACAATTATAGACTAAATCAATAAAACAGCATTCATTTATATACACATTTATGATCCAGGAATCAAAAAGCATGGTTAAAAAAGTTGACCTTTCCGGGAGTGGTGGTTCTTGGATTCGCATGCATGGAAGATGTGGCATTTACATCCAACACCATACCCCCTATGATTACTGGATCTACTGTACACTTTCTAGTTTGCTCCTTTTTGCAAAATCCCTAAATTGAGCAAAGATTAAACATGAATTACGAATCAAGAAATATTGAACAGTAATAGCAAATGACCAATAACTAGAAAAACATGCTCACCGATGGGAAGTCACGAGGGGCTTCATTTTCCGGCGAACTCAGATCGGAAAAAC
>DF361721.1:0-40233 GCA_000787875.1 Solanum virginianum
TTAAACTAGTAAGTGCAGAGGACGTCTTTCTTCCCAAGGATGATTTTTGCTACCCCCTTCCCCCCGAATGTAATGAGGCTAGTATGCTATTTCATCCATTGGATCATAAAATTAGTTCTAAGAGTCAAGCTGATGATGATACTGAATTTAAATGGTTTGTGAATGTCAGATAACGCTGAGATTGCTATTAATATTGAAATATTAACATGGTCTAAGGATGGCAAAACTACTTGAATGCTTATGCTACCACTGTGGAATAAAGATTTTTTTGTCATCTTAAACGAGAAAGTCTAATGTTGTTTGTTCATAATCTATTCAGAATTTCATGTAAGATCCTGGCTTGAGTGATTACCACGAGCTGCATATAAGATGTTTTCCTTAGTACTGGGGTAGTTTGATGAAGGCATCAAGGTATATAAAGCATTGGATACTTTGGCAGGTTATTGTTAAACATGAACCTTGAAATAATTTTTTTTTTCAGAAATTCCAATTGTGAATTAGACTCCTGCTTGTCCCTTGAAATCCTTGGCAAATATGTATTATTTTGACCTGTGTATTCTTAAGCCTGCTAGGTTGGAGAAAGTGGAGGATAGTGTAATGAAGTTGGAGGAATATTATTACTATGGCGACTCATTCACATTTGACTTATACCTTCTTAAGATTTGGTATGTTAGAAGGTTAAAGAAAATTTGGTAAGCTTCGAAACACTGAAGTCTAAGGTTGGTAAGAAGGAAAGAAATCAGGTAAGTGGAGGGAAAAAGAAAATATATGGTAACCATAGTTGGCACAACTGTTATCTTTTCTTTTAGTTTCACCTAAATGCGATACCATTTGAACAATCCCACTCGTGAGACCTTAATCAAGTGTGCTTCATAAATTGTTCTTGATCTTTCTCCCGAGCAATAAGTGATGCAGTTACATTGATATTTTCAAAAGTAAGCAGTGGGGGTAAGAGTTTGAAAAGAAACAAGTTAGATTAAAACCCAAGTCCAGCAATGGGGGTAAGAGTCTGAAAAGAAACAAGTTAGATTAAAACCCAAGTCCAGCAGTTCCAGGAATGACAGTATTGGTAATTTTTGGAAAGGAAAATCCAAGTACTTCAAAATTATTTTAAGACGCGCTATAGTAAGCTCTAAAGAACCTGATAAGTTGATAAGGATGTAGGGAAGTTGGTAAGTTAAGGAGGAAAACCTAATCCTATCTTGATCTTGTGGCGTAAATCCATTATAAAGTGTTAGCGCTATAAGCCGACAAGTTCCTCTAAGCGGTCCTACTTTGTTCCAATAAATTCCAAGGTTGCAAGTTGAGAAAGTTTGACGTTCAAAGTTTGGTACCTGAGGTTGGCATCTAAAGTTTGGTATATTTGTTAATTATGAACGTTTGGTCCATTGTAAAATTATGAACATTTGATTAATTTGAGATAGCAAATGATGTTTGTGAGACATTATGCCAAAGAAATTTCCTGCAGAATTTTGTTTCCCCAAGTAAGACTTTCTCTACCATGGTCACTCTATATCCCTTGATCTTGTTTGTTGATATGCGCTCTACGTTTCCTGTTAAGTATTCACATAACTAATGAACTGATTAAGGGCTTAAGAAAGAAACTACCTGCCACTGAGAAACAAGGCTGTTGAGATAGATCCTTGTGCATGTTACTGTTGTTACCAGTCCAGGTTTGGATAGTTGTGGACGCAAAGTCGGTAGTGAATGGTTTGTTGTTATTGTTTCACGTGATATGGGTTAGTCTGAACTTCATCTGTATCGCAATAGTGTGAGAATATGGGACACTGAACCTACAATTATTGCTATGTTCTTGGGAATACTGTGCGTATCCAGGTGGGGTATGTGGGAAGTGAAAGAGAAATTCTGGAATGTGCAATACTAGAATTAACAGATGCGATAAAAGCTGTTTGGTTTGAATGGAACTCTTTGAATTTGATTGCGGATTACATTCTATCTTTGTTCCCTTTATCTGTTACGAGGGAAAAAGAATTGAGTGAAATGTTACTTGGCAAGGGAGCCATATTCAGCTTAAAAATGAATGGCATCATGAATATTGAATGATAAAGCAGAAATTATTATGGAAGGTGCTATGAAGACGTAATGGTGAATGAACAAGCGTTTGTAAGGTAAAGAATCAAACCTTAAAAGGTAGACAAAAGGATCAGTGGTGTACTAAGATAGTGAAATACTGACATCTCCTTTCAAAGAGAATTTGAAGAACTATCGAATCGCAGAAGCATAATCTCTTTAATTACATCAATCTCCAGCATTGGCCGTGGCAGAATAGTATTATTTCAGAATTATGTTGAACCTAGACATTGGTCCATATCGATCGTCCGCAGAATAGGCAAAGTTGCCTACGAGTTAGAGCTGCCAATTGCGTTGGAAAGAGTTCACCCAGTATTTCATGTTTCTATGCTCCGTAAAGGTATCAGAGATCCTTCCAGAATATTTCCTGTGACGATATTCAGGTTACTGAAAAATTGAATTATGAAGAGAAACCTGTGGCTATCTTGGACTGTCAAGTCAAAAAAAAATTGAGAAACAAAGAAGTACCCTCAGTTATTTCCTATATCGTCAGGTAACTTCTGTTTCCTAAGTGTGAGGGGTGGCATGTAATCTGTTATTGTTAAATGCTATGTTATGGAAATTAATATTCACTTGGTTGGAATAACATTCGAGGATGAATGTTCTTAAGGGGGAGGGATGTTAGAACCCGTACTTTGGTACGTAGGGCCGATTGCGAACTTAGAATCGAATAACATTCGATGATGAATGTTCTTAAGGGGGGAAGGATGTCAGAACCCGTACTTTAGTACATTGGACCAATTGAGAAGCCTGGAATCAATGTTACAAATTCTGGGAAAAATTTAAAATTTTTGTCTCAATTTTTGAAATTTCGGAATGAGGAGATAAGGTTGCAAAGAAGAACAGTCTACTGTAAGAACCCTCTCGGGTCGCTATAGTAAACAGAGGGGAAATTGTTGATTTTCAATCTCCTTCCGAATTCAAGCCTCCAAGCCTAGTACATGGGATCACCCAAGCATCGTAGAAGCAATAATTCAACAAGAAAACGCTTGAAAAGTCCAAATCAAAGTTGTGAAGTAGTGAACTAATTTTGAAGATAAGTGAACTTTCTCTTCTTGTAAGTTAAATTGAAGCTTGTAAATGGTTAAAAGATTGTTAAATGAGTATCATAACCAAGAAAATTTGCTTGGATGAATGAGTTCTGAGTTTATTTTAAGTTCGAATTTGAATTATATGAAGGTAAATGCGATTTTGTTGATTGAAATGCTTATGTGTGAGTCTAATTAGCTTGGAATGATTCTTGTGGGATGAAAGGAACATTAGAAATGGTGGATAGGCACCCTAGTTTGAAATGGTCAGAATTGAGCCTTTAAATTAAAAAATTATAGCATTTTGACGCTAGAAGTCTATACGGAGCGTTAGAGTGTTATATTCCGATTCTTGGAGTGTATAGAGGTGCTTGAGTATGTGAAGTATGTATTTGAATTAGGGGCTGTCCAGTTTTCAGTTTGAGTGAGTAAAAATGGAAATGAGCACTTTGGCGTTTTAAGGTTTTATTGGACGCTAGAAGGTTATAGTTGGGCTTTTGAAGCTTGTAGAGGCAACTAAGCATGTTGAACATATATATGTTATACTACTGGCCCTGTTTTCCAGATGGATATGAATTGAGTTTTGATAGCGAGTTATTGAAGTTTCGAAGTCGAAATTGACTCATTGTTGTATTGCAATTGTTGTTGATGTTATTGATAATGAAAAAGGTCCATGATGGATCCCGGGATGGCCTAAATTCAAAGGTTATGCTGCCAAAATTTCCATAGAAATTTTAGAATACAAACTTAGAAATTGGGGTCCGTATTGAAAAGAGACTAATTGTGGCATTGTTATGAAAATTGTAGACGTCGGGCATTCGAAAGACTAAAGTGAGATTGGTTTGTCGTTGAAGCTAAGTTAGCATCGGGAAAGAGGTATGTAACACATCTACGACCTCGGCATGATATTTTAAATATGAGCCTTGTACCGACTTTACTTTGGCAATCTAGTTTTGAACAAATTCTATGCTCGTCCGTGGTATACTCTAGTATCTATGTTATATTTGATTCCTATATTTTTGGTATTGGCAAATTGAGGCAAATATGTGTGATCTTACAAATGACTTGGAAAAATCCGCTTTCATTAGTAATTCATTTAATCTTTGATTACCATGTTCATAAAACCTAGCAAGTCTGTAAGTTTGCAAACATATGGAGAGTTTCATTTGTTTAAAGAAATATACTTTCTAAAAGTCCTATAAGCCTAAGTTTGACTCCGGTAAATTGTTAATCACAAATGTGATTTATTCATTAAATCCTAAATTCCTTTTTGGATCTTTAAAATATCTAATGACGAGAATATGAAGCGTTTGTTAAATTTAAAGGAATTTGGTACAAATGCTATCTAGATTATATATGAAAATATGTTTCCAGTTTCTGATAACTTTAAAATGACCAAGTAGGCCTATAAATTTGTTTTCAAACATCAGATGAGTTCGTTATCCTATTCTAAAAGTTTAACAAAGATTTTGTACGTATGCTTCTCACTATTCTATTCATGCTACTGTAAATTCCTTCACCGATTCCCAAGCCAGTTTTGATCGTAAGCAGTATAATATATATATATATATATATATATATATATATATAGAGATAGATGGATACGGAGAAGTCGACTTGGCCCAAGGGTCGGCTTCGCTTAGTTGGAGTTATGCTGTGATTGGGCCTTTGGTTTGATTTGGACTTGTGAGTTCAGGGACGCCGGCTTGCATTTCCTAGGTTTGTATTTGTGTTGGAGAATTTGAGGATTTGAACTTCCTGGTGTGATGGTGTGGTATGGCGCGAGTATGGAGGTCGCCATCGTTTCTGGTCCGGTATGCTTCCATTTGATCTGTTTGAAAAATCCAAAAGAGACAGTTTGTTTAATATTGCATATGAGTTTGATTCTAGTACTTCTATTGATTACTACAATTATTATGTTGTGTTGTCTGCTTTACATACTCAGTACATTTTGTACTGACCCCCTTTCTTCGGGGGATGCGTTTCATGCCCGCAGGTTCAGGTGCATAGGGTAGCAGGTCTCCAGTTTAGGACCTCAGTTTGCAGTGTGAAGAGCTCTTTTGCTTCGGAGCTACATTTGGTACACTTACCATGTTATCACTTTGTATTGCTTTCATTTTGGGTATGACGGGGGCCCTGTCCCATCCTATGATTCTGTTGTCTGTTTGAGAGGTCTGTGGACTGTTTGTGAGTATGGGTCCTATCAGAAAGTCTGTGTATCATGTACATATGTCGTGTATGTGTGACTTACCAACCAGTTTGGATATTTTGTTCATATGAAGTGTTTGTGGGGCAGTTTAACCGCAGCGGTGACCTTGTCAGCCCGCGTATTCATAACTACATCTGTTGACTATCTGTCTGGTTCACTGGTAATCTTCTATTTCAGGTAGCTAGTCAACGAAACAGAGAAAACTCTGTCGAAATTTTCCTAAATGAATAGTGATTTTGTTCTAAGTTTGATTTGATATTGTCATTCAGGTGCCCTAATCGGGTACCAGTCACGGCCCATAGGTTGGGTCGTGACAGTAGTGTAAAGAGGAGATGCAAAGAAGAGTGAAGTATATAAGCTACATGACTTTTCCCATATTGAATTTTATTGACTAATTTGTTTGAAATAATGTAAGAAAGGAATAATAATTGAACTTTTCCATTTACATAACGAGCAATTTAAGGGCAAAAGTCTATGATAAGTATTAAGTACAAATTCTATATGTACTGATTTTTGTTTATCCATGCATTACTGTATGAGTTTGAATTGATAAAAATATACTTCATTTGTTTTAATTTGTTTATCTAATTTTGATTTTTTGTGGATTTAAAAAATAAGGAATACTTATATATTTTAGTATGATTTAAACTCAAAATATATTTTAAAATATTAATTTTTCTATCTTGCAATTTTAAATATGTCTTGTGAAAAATTAGAATTAAAGAGTTCTAAAAAATGAATGAAACATTCAATAGAAAAGTAAGACAAACAAATTGAAATAGAAGAAAGAACTGGACTTTACATTGCAATATAAGCAACATTAGAATAGAGAGTAAACTAAGATGAAGAACAGAATTTCCTAAAACATCATATTCAAATAATTGCCACTTAGTCTAATGCAGAAAAGCACAAAAAGGGAAAAAAACTACAACTTTCAGACATAGATACTCGTAACTTTAAAGCTTTAAGGTTAGATTCAACCCATTGTTTTCATCATCATCATAAGGTATTTGTTGAATTGGAACATCCAACTGATCTATCAAAGGTCTTGTGATGAACTTACTTACTTGATTACTTCTTGCTAACAACTGCATTTGTGCCACATCAATGTTAGGTCTAACTGGATGGCGATGATATGATGGTGGTTGATCTCGTGACATGTGTCTCTTATTAAGGTTTCTCACATTTTCTGATAGTAACACATGTATTGATGATGGTGTTAACCAGCGATGATATGACGGTGGTCCTTGTGACACATGTCGCTCTGAGAATGTTGCATTTTGCATTGGTGTAAGTACTGACAGGGGCATTGCATTCGCCCTGTTTAAACTTCCGCTATGTGAATTTGAGGTTGTAACTGTGTTGAGTGAGACAGAATATGATTCATGAATTCATGATATGATGGTGGTCCTTGTGACATATGTTGATCATTTCTTGAGAATCTTGCATTTTGTATTGGTGCAAGTACTGGCTGGGATGTTACATTCACCCTGTTTGAACCTTCTGCTATGTGAATTTGTCGTTGTGACTGTGTTGAGTGAGACTGAGCATGATTCATGAATTCACGATAATTGCGACTGATTAGATTACATAAATGGCATTGGAAGAACCAATGACTGAAACTTGACATTCTAAAAAAAGAAAAAGAAAAATCAATGTTAAACAGATAGATATTCACAATCAAGCAAAATTTAAACTGTTTTTTAAAAAAAGAAATGCAACTTGTTACCTCTATGACATATTAAGTATGACATGGAAGACTAAGAATTGTGGGCAGAATTTATAGGCTAGACCCTCACTAGTCTCATAAATGTTATAATTTGACAAAATAAAATAATATGTTGAAATTATATGGGAGAATCATAAATGAAATATAAAAAATTAATAGTGTTCCCATTTAGAGGATTATCTTCTCCCTTTTATTAAATTTTAGTAAAAAAGATTAATTATGTTTCTCTTTTTCTTTTGACTTTTTTAGCCGAGACTAAAATGTATTGAACCACATTATAAAACAATATTCATATACAAAAGTTGACTTTAATTTATGCATCAAAAACAAAATGTAAAAGTACTTATCACAACAATTATTATGGTCAATCTTTTATTTTCCATTTGTAAAAAGAAAATTGTAAATCTGAAAGATATGTTACAAAGTATTTAATTTTGTAACACAACGAATTGACTTTACATATTAGAAGTTTGAACTAGATTTAAATATTATAATATTATTATAGTTCAGTCTTTTATATTCCTTCCAAAAGAAGAAAATATTTTTAATTTTAAAACTAATCTCAATCAGTCAAACTTTTTTTCTGAGTTTCATATTTTGACTATTTATTTTCTCTTTATCTATCTAAACTATCACTCTATTTGTAATAAAATATATCTTAATAATTAATTATTGATGCATCTTATTCATGCTCCATTTTAGTTTTTTTTTAAATGCCAAATGACACTTGGCTTATTTTATCCACCTAACCTAATCAGGATTTTAATTAATTATCCCTTCTATCTCAATTTATACGGCATAATCCAAATTTTGATAGTCAAATAAAAATAATTTTGACCTCAATTTAATAGTATACTTTAAAATATTTTGAATTGTTTATCATTGAAACTTATAGAACTCTTTAGTTTATAAATATGTAAATTATTTTTTAAAAGACCTTATTAATTACATGTTTCAATACACGGTCAAAATAAAAATGTTTGACTCAAAATTTGCACGGTCATATAAATTGAAACGGAAGAGTAATAATATTAATTAAATGAGTAAAGGTTAATAGAGATTAAAAATAAAATAAAATTAGAGCTTCAAAATCAAAATTGCATGGGTAAAATATTCTGTCTTGATTCCTCCACCAACCCCCAACCACCAATCACCAAACCCCAATTAAGTTTCTATTTCAGTGTGATTTACCATTTAGTTTTTTTGGTAAAAATATTTAGCGTTCTGTAAAATTGTAGATGTCACAATTCAAAAATGGGTGTGATGGAACTCGCCTAACCCCCCAAAGCAAGTCAACCTAACCTGCTCAATTCAATACATAATACTAAAAATGGAAGAAATAAGTCTAATAGATAGGACAAGCACTAGAATAATCAGGTCTATAAATCATCCCAGTGTCACATGTACAAGCCTTTAAACAACAATACTAAAAACAAATACAAGTCTCAGTATCTTGTCATTAAATAGAACATAATAAAGTAATGAATCCTCGAGGGTCTGCCAAAGAGACAAGCAACTACCTCTCAAGTAATCTCAAAGCTCGATCCTGACACCAAAAGAGTCTAACAAGAGGGACCGGACTCACAACCTACAAAATATGTAGCAAGGGGTGAGCACCATATAACTAGCACTCAACAAGAAGGTATAAACACAAGTAAATTGTACAAAACAAAATACTCCTGCCACACTAGTCACATACTGCAAACTACACACTTACACTCAGAAAAGTCCAACACAACAACAATATACATATACGACTTTGCATCAATTATTCTCAGCAGTAGCTAAAGGATATAAATCAAATATACAATAATATCTCAATATACAGCTCGGTTATACAATAAATATCTTCATATAATTTCAGAGTACTCAATAGTTACAATCTAGACATAATCATCTCATAATCTAATCTCAATAATGTACAAGGTTCAAATCACCAACATATATCACAATGTTTCAATAGTTCAATCTTAATAATGTACAACATTCAAAGTATTCAACATATTACACATGGTACAAATAACAACTTCAAGAAAGGAATGATATGAAATGTAATCAATGTGGTGATATGAAATGTAATCAATATGGTGCAATGTCAAGTAATCATAATGCATGTATGTCCTGCGATGCACACCTGCTGATATAATCAGTTCAGAACCCTTGTGGGACATATCGGTCTATGTACCTACCTCGGAGCATGTGGTCTATCTCTATTATAATTAGTGTGACATGTCATGACTCGGGTGCACCGTCCCCAATTTTAATTAAGTGTTACATGCCATGCTTGTATGGCTCATCACGTATTTCTCAAAAGTGTTACATGCCACGGCTCGTATGGTCTGTCCCTTATTTCTCATCAGTGTTTCATCAATGAAACTCAGTTAAAAATGCACATCAAGAACATAATCATATCATACAATAATAAGGAGTGCATTTAAGAGTCCACAATACAACACATACATCAATTCAAGTCAATATCACAATATATGGGGTATGATAAGGGGTCCAATTCTAAGCTTATATTTAATTTTCTAACCCATAAGTGAAATTCAATAATAATATCTCCAATGTCTACTATGAACAAATATAATAGAATTCCCAATTCACATACTCATGTCACAAGAGATTCTCAATATATAAATAAATGTTGATAAGTATCAATCTCAATCTTTCACTTTCATATTATAAAGGAATTTCACATTCAAATCAAACACTTACAATTTATCAAGTTCAACTTAATCAACAATAATTACTCAATCAGTACAAAACACAAGTAAAGGAAATATAGTGTTCATGTAAGCTTAACAAGGTTTAGGAATCCAGTTGCCTCAATTAAAAATCAAAATAAAGCTTAACAAGCTTTAACCAATGAATTTGCACCCAAAATGTCACAATCTAGTCAAATACAAATTCACAATCTCAATACGAAACCAATGACACTAAAATCAAGCAACTCGAGAGAAAATAGCAAAATGGTCAAAAATCCCATATTAAAAAAGGTTCTCAGAATCTGAAAATTGTTACATGAAAATGTTCCCCAAGTAATAAGGAATTCAATGGTGAAAACTATTTAGAAAATGGAGTTAAAATGAACTCCTAATAACAACTTTTCAATCAAAAAACAATATCCAAAAAAACCCAATTTCTCTAATTAAAAAACCCCCTAATTTTATGTTAAAATCACAAATTAATTGAAGGAAATTGAAGAATAAAGTTATAAACACATTACCTAATGGTTTTTCCTTGAAAATCTTTGAAGAATCACTCAAAAGACGAGTTTGAAATGTTAAAAATTGTCATGCCCGAAAGGGTACCCTAGACATGGTCGACACTCAGAGACTATTGCTAGTACTCAAGCGAACCACTTGACTTCATCACATTCATTCATTTAACATAACTAAGCGATCAACGGAAGACTATGAAAATAAAAAGTGGACAATCTAAGTCTCAAAAATTATATCAATAAAACAAGCTAGTATGAAGGAAAACTAGCTCAACATAATCTCCAATCAACAATCCGACTCTAGTCTATGAAGCCTCTATCACTATTAATTGGTGCTAATTGTGACATCCTATAACTCTATCCTCTTATGTATCTATGTTTCAAGCCTTATTTGGTTAGGTTGGGGGCATATTAGGTTCGTGGGAGACTGTTAGTACTTAGACGAGTTCAAGACTTCCTACGAGTTGAGTTTTGGATGTTGGTTCATGCAAGGGTCAACTTTAAATGAGCATAACTTTTATCACACTTGGGACTGGATGGCCCACAACAAGTCAAATAAAATCCTTTTGAGTTATCTTTCCAACACACTTGGTTTTACCTTATTTTGAGTTCAGATAAAGGAGTTATGACCATTTTTGTGAGACCCTCCAATATAGTGAAGTCACACGAGCCCTTAGATGACCAGTGTGGCCTTTGATAGGCTGTTTGGGTCTTTTGGGGTTGGAAAGGGCCATTTTTAGCCTAAGGAAGGTGACACGACCAGTGGAACGGGCCGTGTGGCTTGCCACTGACCATGTGGATGGTCATAAGGTGTGTTCGAAGGAGGGTTGATGGGCATGGGAGGAATTTTGGCCAAGTGTGGTGCCACGGGAACCTTAGATGGGCCGTGGAAGGGTAGATGGCTTATGGAGGTAGGGCGTGGAGTGGTAAACTATATTTGCTTTCTAAGTGTGGTGCAACGGGCCACTACACGAACCGTGAAGCACCACATGGCCCGTAAAGTTACCCGTCAAAGTGACATCAACACTAACTTTTTCTCAAGTGTTCCAATTGTAATTTTGAGCCTAAGTCTTATCTTACGGGCACTCCACACGACCCATGGAGTGCCACATGACAATTCAAGCCTCTAGTGAGGTAACACTTTACCAATTTTTCCATCCATTCACTAATGATATTTTTGTAAATTCTAATTACTCTAATGACCTTTTTAGACTTCCTATGCTATCTTAACCT
The DNA here is from genome assembly GCA_000787875.1 of Solanum virginianum. Taxonomy (NCBI): domain Eukaryota; kingdom Viridiplantae; phylum Streptophyta; class Magnoliopsida; order Solanales; family Solanaceae; genus Solanum; species Solanum virginianum. The sequence goes on from DF361721.1 coordinate 11,514, forward strand.
CCCCAAAAGACAAAAACCCTATTCCAAAGGATAAAACTCATTACTCTCACCTTAAATAGACTCTCAAATTCTCCCAAGAGCCTCTACCAAGACCCCAATACAAATTCAAGAAAACTCAAGAACAAGTTTTGGATTCTAAGACCCACTTCCAAGCTTCTATTCTTTCCCAAGTCAATTCCAAGAAATTCAAGATCTAAGGTATATAAGTTTCATTCATGGGTTCCTTTCACCCATGAAGCCCAAGCTTTCTTTTTACCTAAATTGCATGATTTCAAGTTGATTTACTTTTGAGTCTTATTATGAATTAGACTATGAACTATGTTGGGGTTTCATGAAATTATGACCGTTTTAGCATGTTTTGAGCTACGAATCTATGATTCATTGTGGAATTTCATAAAGGGTTTTGATGTATATTGCTTGAAGTTGTTACCAAGGGTTGATGGATAGTTTTACATTGAATTTTCTCGTATGTGTTCATCCTCAAATTGCATGGTTTTACACTAGCACTACACACCCACCTAGCATTGATAAAATGTCCAGTTATGATCTCTTGAGGAATTGAAGGTCCAATGCATGTATTATGGGTTGAATGATTTTATGATGATGAAAGGAATCTATGTATATGATATTCTCCTATATCATGTTGGGAATTGACCATACCCCACTCGGGGGGTTGTGAGTCTAGGTAACCATATCGAGGGGTTTATACCTTAATAATCGGGTTGAGGTGTTGGTACCTCAATCACCATGGGTGGTAGGGTAAGATAATCTACCAACCAATCAAGGGGTTTGTACCTTTATAACCGGGTTGAGGGGTTGGTACCTCAATTACAACGGGTGGTAGAGTGGGACGATCCACCAACTAATTAAAGGGTTGGTACCTCAATAGACTATGAATTCTACATTAATGGTCTTTTCTTGCACATGTATTATATTCTATGTAAGCATGATTTACTTCAAGCATCTTCCATGCATGCCATATTGCTACATGTTTATTCATTGCCTATGTTATGTATTTCGATTATATTACTTATCTCTTGTTGCATTTCATCCTATATACTTAGTACATTCAAATATACAAACACATACTCTATGCCTATATGATGTCACCATGTAGGAATTGGAGCCCTACTTGAGCATCTTCCTCCACGAAGCTAGTGTGATTTCTCTCAAGCTAGTTAGTGAGTCCTCCATTCCGGGGACAATGTCTATGATATCATGCTATGTACTAAAACTATTTTTCTTTTATGTATGTATTAACTAAAAGGGTGAGCCTGGTAGCTTGTCTTGGCCCCCGCTCTTATCTAAGTTTTAGAGGTGTTGTTGGACATGTTATGTATTGAGCCTTGACTCTCTTATTTTGATGTTTATGTAATGAAAGTTTCCCTTTAGTCCCTTTGTCCTTTTTTTCTATTCTAATTATGTTGTTTAATTGTTTTCACAACCAATGATGTGTAATGAAAGTTTCTCTTTAGCCCCTTTTCCTTATTTCTAATCTAATTATGTTGTTTAATTGCTTCTGTGACCAATGATGTGTAATAATATGTTAAGAGGCTTTTTTGGAGTCCCTTCGGGTTCCCATTTGTCGTGTCACGTCTAGGCCCTAGGTTTGAGTCATGACAAACTTAGTATTAGAGCCCTAGGTTGTGAATGGTCCTCGGCGTCCAACATAGCATGTTGATTAGAGTCTTATTCATGGTTGTGTTGTGCACCACAACTATGAGTATGAGGCTCTGGGACGTTTTAAGAAAATATTTCCCTTCTTCTTTCATGTCGTAGAAGTTAAGGTAAGGCTTTACCCTAATAAATGTTCTTTGCTATGTTAGATCATGCCTATCCCAAGAGAAAGAAAAGCTCGTACTCCCGAAGAACAACCATCTTATTAAGAGTTTCGGGATGCTATTGCCATACTAGCTCAAGCCATGACCAATCAAATCAACCAAGGGGTCCAAGCCCCTCATGCTCCTACTTCGGCATCTAGGATAAGAGATTTCATGAGGATGAACCCACCGGCGTTCAATGGGTCTAAAGTGGATGAGGACCCTTAAGAATTTGTTGATAAGTTATACAAGGTGTTGGTTATTATGGGTGTTAGATCGAAAGAGAAGGAGGAGTTGGCGGCTTACCAACTCAAGAGGATGGCCCAAATATGGTATACTCAATGGAAAGAGGAGAAGCAAAATAATAATGTAATTCTATGGAGGAGTTTAAGGTGAATTTTCTTAATCGATTCTTCCCTTTTGAGATTAGGGAGGCTAATATGATTGAGTTTATGAATTTAGAACAAGGGCCAATGAGTATGAGGGAGTGTGCCTTCAAGTTCAACCAACTCTCTAAATATGCTCCACACTTGGTAGCCGACTCGAGGTCTAGGATGAATAAGTTCGTGATGGGTGTATCTGATTTGGTGAATAAGGAGTGTTAGGCTGCTATGTTGATTAGTGACATGGATTTATCCTGCTTAATGACTTATGCCGAACAAATGGAGGAGGAAAAGTTGAGGATGAGAAGGGGTAAGGAGGCTAAAAGGGCCCGTTTTGAGGGAAAGTTCCAAAGTCGAAAAGGTGGTCGATTCTATCAAGGCCAAGAGTCTTCTCATACTTCTAATATGAGGTTTGCCAATGACTTCCCAAGTGCCCAAGGTAATGGTGGTGTGGGTCCAAAATGTGATAGAGGTAATATGGGCCATGTTTGAGGGACACTAATACATGCTATGGTTGTGGGGAGATGGGGCATAAGGTGCTGGATTGTCCTCATAACCAGAACAAGGGTAAGGAAGTTCGTCCACAAGGTGCAAATATGGTTCTACTATAATTTACCTAATATTTCGGATTGAAATGAACTAACAAACAAAATAAAGTTCTACAATCCAATACTAATTCCAATTAGATAATAACACCAAAACACATATTATCTATGTAAGGAACGATAGGTTCTATGCACTCCAAGAGAGGCAAGGGATTGATGAGATGCCCGATATTGCTATTGATATGTTGAAGTTTCCTTTGACTTTGATATGTATGCATTGATGAGTTTGAGTGCCACTATCTCTTTCATTACTCTTTCATTGCTAATAGGTTTCATGTGTATCCCGAATTGCTATGTGAACCTCTCTTTGGTGTTTACCTCATTGGTGAAACTATTGTTGCTAGAAAGTTTGTAGAGTTTGTTCCATGGTCATGTTGCATTTAGGTCTTGCCTTGTGATTTTGTTGGGTTAGATGTGGCAGATTATGATGTCATACTTAGGGTGGATTAGTTGCATGTATATTGTGTCTCCATTATTCATAGGACCCGTAGAGTTAGATTCCAATTTCTTAATAAGCCCATCCTTGGGTGGTAGTGAAGAGATAGGTCAATTTCTTGACTTAAGGTCCAATTGATCTCTAAGGGTTGTAGTTATCATCTTGTAAGAGTTTGGGGTGTTGAACCTAAGCCATTTCTATGGAGTTGTTGTGGTGATAGATGGGTTCTTGATGTTCTTTTCAACATTTCAAATTTAGGGTAGTGTCTTTTGGTTTGATTTATGCACCGGCTATGTCCATAGATCTCATGAATAGGGTCTTCAGTCCCTACCTTGTTATATTTATGATGTTCTTTGGTGGTGATATGTTGGTTTGTTCCCAGAAGTGAGAAAGACCTTGTGAGTCTTTTGGGGATGAAGTTGGGTGAAGTAAGAATGGTGGTGTAGTGGTTTTGATGGTTTCGAATCTTCTTGTGTTAAAGAGGTCTAGTAAAGTAAGGCCTTGATTCTGCTTTAATAGAGTTGGAGGTCTTGGTGAAAGATGGTAGAGTGGAGGTTTCTCCCAAGGGGGAGATGATGGCTTTTGATGCTAAAGTGGGCTATGTATGTTTAAGGTGGACAATCGGGGTACGATTTGTAGGTCCTTATAGGGTTGGAGAAATGGGTAAGGTAGCCTATGAGTTGGAGTTTCCTATATATATGGGTATGGTTCGTCCGGTTCTTCATGCATCTAGATTGAGGAGATGGGTTGGTGACTCTAGTCCTATAGACCTCTTTGAGGTTTTTGGTGTTTTAGAGGATGAGTTGGCTTAGGAGAAAGTCCCGGTGGAGATCTTGGATGGATAGGTGGGAAGGTTGCTTAATAAGGATGTATTGCTCCTCAAGGTCCTTTGGGAGAATTTTCAAGTTGAAAGTGCCACATGGGAGATTGAGGCGGACATACAAAAGCGATATCCCTATCTCTTCAACTCTACTCAAGCCTAAGGTACTAATTAAGATCCCCTATTTGATTACAAGTCTTAATTTTTGACCCTTATGTCATTTTCATGCATTCATGTTTATGTTGACAAGATTATAGTGATTTTGATGTTCATGTAGAGACTTTATGAAAATAATGTTTAAGTGTGTTTGTTGCATCCATGTTGGGCCAAAATCTTCATGATTACTTTCCTTGTGTACATTTCTTTGACATTCGGGGAACAATGTTCCTAAGGGATGTTGGGCCAAAATCTTCATGATTACTTTCCTTGTGTACATTTCTTTGACATTCGGGGAAAAATGTTCCTAAGGGGGAGATATTGTGACACTCCGTAACTCCATGCTCTTATGTATCCATGTTTTAAGCCTCATTTGGTTATGTTGGGGACGTATTAGGTTCGTGGGAGACTTTTAGTACTTAGACGAGTTCAAGACTTCCGTACGAGTTGTGTTTTGGGTGTTGGTTCATGCAAGTGTCAACTTTAAACAAGCATAACTTTTATCACACTTGGAACTAGATGGACACAACGAGTCAAATGAAATCCCTTTAAGTTACCTTTCCAACGCACTTGGTTTCACCTCATTTCGAGTTCGGATGAAGGAGTTATGACCATTTTTGTGAGACCCTCCCGTGCAGTGAAGTCACACGAGCCCTTAGACAGTCAGTGTGGCCTTTGATGGGCCTTTTGGGTCATTTGGGGATGAAAAAGGCCATTTTTGGCATAAGGAAGGTGACATGACCAGTGGCACAGGCCATGTGGCTTGCCACTAACCATGTGGATGGACATAAGGTGTGTTCAAGGGAGGCTAAGATGGGCATGGGAGGAATTTTGGCCAAGTGTGGTGCCACGGGCACCTTAGACGGGCTGTTGAAGGGCAAATGTCTCATGGGGCTGGGGTGTGGAGTTGCCAAGCAACATTTTCTTGTCTAAGTATGGTGCAACGGACCACAACAAGGACCATGAAGCACCACACGGCCCATGAAGTGGCCCGTCAAAGTGTCATCAATGCTAACTTTTTCTCAAGTGTTCCAATTGCAATTTTGAGCCCAAGTCTTGTCTCGCGGGCACTCTACACGACCCATGGAGTGCCAGACGACTATTCAAGCCTCTAGTGAGGCAACATATTGCCAATTTTTCCATCCGTTCACTAATGGCGTTTTCATAAATTCTAATTACTCTAATGGCCTTTTTAGACTTCCAATGCTATCTTAACCTCCCCAAAAGACCTAAACCCTATTCCAAAGGATCAAACTCATTACTCTCATCTCAAATACACCCTCAAGTTCTCTTAAAAGCCTCCACCAAGACCCAAATACAAATTCAAGAAAACTCAAGAACACGTTTTGGATTCCAAGACCCATTTCCAAGCTTCCATTCTTTCCCAACTCAATCCCACGAAATTCAAGATCTAAGGTATGTGGGTTTCATTCATAGGTTCCTTTCACCTTGATGTTCTTTTCAAAGCAACTCAATCCCACGAAATTCAAGATCTAAGGTATGTGGGTTTCATTCATAGGTTCCTTTCACCTATGAATCCTAAGCTTCCTTTTTACGTAAATTGCATGATTTTAAGTTGATTTGCTCATGGATGTTACTTATTATGAATTAGACTATGAACTATGTTAGGTTTCATGAATTTATGACCGTTTTAGCATGTTTTAAGCTACAAATCTAAAATCCATTATGGGATTTGATGAAGAGTTTTGATGTACATTGCTTGAGGGTGATATCAATTATTGACGAATGGTTTTATATTGAATTTTCTTATATGATTTCATCCCTAAATTGCATGGTTTTACACTAGCACTACACACCCGCCAAGTATTGATAAAATGTAGAAGTGAGAAAGACCTTGTGAGTCTATATGATTTCATCCCTAAATTGCATGGTTTTACACTAGCACTACACACCCGCCAAGTATTGATAAAATGTCCAGTTATGATTTCATGAGGAATTGAAGGTCCAATGCATACCTTATGAGTTGAATTACTTTATGATGATGAAAGGAATGTATGTATATGATATTCTCCTATATCATTTTGGAAATTGACTATGTCCCACTCAGGGGGTTGTGAGTCCAAGTAACCATGTCGAGGGGTTTGTACCTTGATATCCATGTTGAGGGGTTTGTACCTTGATAACCGGGTTGAGGGTTGTTACCTCAATCACCATGAGTGGTAGGGTGAGATGATCTACCAACCAATCAATGGGTTTTTACCTTGATAAATGGGTTGAGGGGTTAGTACCTTAATCACCACCGGTGGTAGGGTTAGACGATCCACCAACCAATTGAGGGATTGGTACCTCAATAGACTATGAATTCTATAATGATGGTCTCTTCTTGCACATATATTATATTCTATGTAAACATGTTTTACTTCAAGCATCTTCCATGCATGCCATATTGCTACATGCTTATTAATTGCCTATGTTATATATTTCGATTATGTTGCTTATCTCTTGTTGTATTGCATCCTACATAGTACATTCAAATGTACTAACGCATCCTCTATGCCTACATGATGTCACCATGTAGGAAACGGAGCTTCCTACATAGTACATTCAAACGTACTAACGCATCCTCTATGCCTACATGATGTCACCATGTAGGAAACGGAGCTTCCTACATAGTACATTCAAACGTACTAACGCATCCTCTATGCCTACATAATGTCACCATGTAGGAAATGGAGCCCCACTTGAGCATTTTCCTCCATGTGGCTAGTACGATTTCTCTCAAGCTAGTTGGTAAGTCCTCCATTCCAAGGACAATGTCTATGATCTCATGCTATGTACTAAAACTATCTTTCTTTTATGTATGTATTGACTATAAGGGTGAGCCCGGTTGCTTGTCTTGGCCCCCGCTCCTATCTAAGTTTTAGAGGTGTTGTTGGATATGCTATGTATTGAGCCTTGACTCTCTTGTTTTGATGTTTTTGTTATGAAAGTTTCCCTTTAGCCCCTTTGCCCTTATTTCTAATCTAGTTATGTTGTTTAATTTCTTCTGCAACCATTGATGTGTAATGATATGTTAAGAGGCTTGTTTGGGGTCCGTTCGGGTTCCTATTCGCCGTGTCACGTGTAGGTCATAGGCTTGGGTCGTGACAACAATGATAGACCTATTACTTTCTTAACTTTAAATAAAGCTAGTCTAAAGTCTGACTCTAATAGCTAGATGAAAATAAAATGAGGATCCTTCGGATTAAAGGAGGCTCACAAAATCAGCTACTGCAATAGATCCTCAATGGTACACCTGATGACGATCTCTAGTACCTGTCTCTGCATTATTGAATGATGTAGTCCAAAAGGACGTCACCTATGTAAAGTGGCTTAATGAAACATATATAAGTAGAATATTATAGAATAACATCAACTCAGAAGAAACTCAATCAGAATATCAAATGCCTACCTAAAGCAAGAATAAAGAGTATACAACGACCAATCTATACCAATCCAACCTCATCCAATTAGCTCAAATCAGAGTACTATCAGTGTGGGACTTATCTGGATGTTTCTCTTATTCGACAATAATCACTTATGAGCTAGTGATTGTACAATAATCCCACTGATATTGCCACAACCATTCTGTACTTTCCAAGTAAAGAACAAAGAAGATCCACTAGAGTTTTAGTCTCTCAAGCCCTCTATTGCTTTCAAGGACTTCAACTCAAGAGGGAACCTTTGATGTAATAGTTCAATCCTTACCTATGCTTGGCGATGTAGTTAATGAGTGCAAGCTGGATTTACTCTTACGCGGTGCTCGATACTCCTCTAAAGACTCAATGCTCATAAGACCATCCATCTCAATTAACCATCTCAATTAGTCTCATAGAGACTCTTATTATATCGTTAACTCTATCTCAATTGGGCCTTCCAGCCTATCATTTCAATTATCTCATCAACTCAATTCTCATTCAATAGCTCAAGGCTTAGATCAATCATTAAGAGGAAGCCAAATAGACAAATCTTGAGATTTCAATTATGAATATTCATAAGACCATTAAGTTTTATCAACTTATCATTATGCTCACATCATAATCACAATCAACATTCTTAGACCAAGGCTCTAGACTCAATCCCTAGTCATCCCTGCATTCTTTTAAAAAGTAATACATAGAATTTATGAAATAACTTAGTTAAAAACATTTGTTTAGAAAAATCAAGTTTATGATGATCATCAACATATGAAAAAACATATAATGTAAAATTTTCAAGAAAACATTCAAGAAACATGCATGGAGAGTAAATAAACTCATAATCTTTCTATTACCATTAATGGGGGTACATGGAAGAACATTCCCATGTTTTAGTTTAGCCTTACATACCTGGTATGGAGTTTTGACAATCAATCTTGTAAGAACTCTCCTCAATACTCTTGAATTCACGCTCCTTTTCTCTTCTCAAAATGACCTATTTTGATCATGTTTTAAGTGTAGGGGGGTTGAAAAGAGTCTGGAATACCCCTCATGAAAAACTAAAAAAAGATACACTTCGGAGAACCAAGTCTGTGTCGCGGACTTTGGTGCATTTCAGGGTTTTTCACTAAAAATATTCCGATCGAGTTTTCTAATCTCGTAGAAAATATTGGGGTCACATCTAACTTTTGATCCAGGATAGATCTGCGATGTAAATATGTCACACACTTTTACTGGAATACATTTTTGAATCAAAAAATTATCTTTTGATCCGATTTCTCAAAAATCCTTGACAAGTCCACGATGCGGGACATGTTGCGTATTCTTACTGGAATGTGTTTTTGCATTGAAAAATTATCATTTGATTCGATTGCTCTAAAAATCAACCAAGACAGTTTTTCCTCACAATTTTTCGTGATGACCGCATTTACAGCCTTGAATTTGCCATCAGAGTTTTGAAAGACTCATTATGAACACATCTTTCATCTAGGGATATTTTGATAAGTTTACCTAGTGTTATATCATCTCCCTCTTCGAATTATTCGTCCTTGAATAATGAGTAAAGATGGACATCAAGGCAGAATAATAATCAAGGCTCCTCTTAATACTCACTCAACCAATCAGACTCATCAATCATCTAGACAATCGCTATTCAGACTCAAGAATAGACACATCAACTTAGGGATATACAAATCAATTCAGATCAAGGGTAAGGACATTACCTTCAACATTCTTATCATTAGGCATGAATAAGTGCAACTATTTAGCTTTCATATCTTCCTCATCTTCCCACGTGGCTTCCTCAATAAATTGATTTATCTATAGGACTTTTATTGAGGCATCTCTTTAGTCCTCAACTTGCGAACCTAACAATCAAGGATTTTGACTAGAATCTCTTCATAAGACAAGCTATCATTCACTCCAATACTCACAATAGGGATTACCAAGGTAGGATCTCCCAAGCTTTTTCAATATCTAGATGTGAAATACCGGATGGATTGCCTCAAGCTCAGAAGGTAACTCTAATTCATAAGTAACCTTTGCAATCCTCTTCACATTCTAAAAATTGACTCCCCTTTCACTATTCTTTTCAATTTGAACTCCTAAATGGGCCAATCTATGTACTTCCTTAGCCGACTCCTTCTTTCCAACCTCAACATGGGCTGACCCATTTATAACCTGCTAAGAGCGTTGATAATAATGTTAGACTTACCTGGGTGGTAGAAAATTCTCATGTCATAATCCTTGAGCAACTCCAAGCATCTTGTCTGCCGCATGATGACCTCTTTCTGACTGAAGCACGCTGAAGGCTCTTATGGTCAGTGAACACATCCATATGCACTCTATATAAGTAGTGACACCAAATCTTAAGTGCAAACAGCACCGCTGCCAACTCAAGATCATGGATTGGATAGTTCCTTTCATGAACCTTAAGTTGTCTAGAAGAATAGGCTATCACTTTTCCTCTCTACATCAACACATAACCAAATCCAACTCTTGACACATCACAATATATCACAAAGTCCTTTGTCCCATCATGCAAGGTTAAAAGTGGTGTAGTAGTCGATCGGGTTTTTAACTCCTGAAAACTCTTCTCACATTCCTCGGACCACTGAAACTTGATCCTTTTTAGAATCAACATAGTCAATGGTGCGGATAGGGAAGAAAATCCCTCAATAAATCTGTAGTAATAGCCTTCCAACCCCAAGAAACTTCTTATGTCGGCTGGAGAGATTGGTCTGGGCTAGTTCTTAACTGCTTTAATCTTTTGGGCGTCTACTCAAATACTATCACCCAAAATAATATGGCCTAGGAAAGTCACTGACTTAATCCAAAATTCACACTTTGAAAACTTTGCATACAACTCATGGTCTTTAAGAGTCTGGAGGATAATTCTAAGGTGATTGACATGTTCCTCCTCATCTCTCGAATACACCAAAATGTCATCAATGAACATAATCATAAACATATCAAGATATTATTTGAACACCCTATTCATTAAGTCCATGAAGGCTGAAGTGCATTAGTCAACCCAAAGGATATGATCGAAACTCAAAATAGCCATACCTAGTCCTAAAGTTTATCTTTGGGATATCATATTCCCTGATCTTCAGCTGATGGTAACCAGATCTGAGTCTATCTTTGAGAAATAAGGGGCACCTTGAAGTTGGTCAAATAGATCATTGATCCTTCAGAGACTTATATTTCTTTCGTATGAATAGGACAGAAGTACCTCAAGGAGAAACACTAAGCCTGATAAAGCCCTTCTCTAAGAAAAATCTCTCAATTGGTCTTTCAACTCTTTTAACTCAGCGGAGGCCATCCTATATGGTGGAATTGAAATAGGCTAAGTAACGAGAAGAACATTATTCCCAAAGTTAATCTCCCTATCAGGAGGGACTCCAGGCAGATCCTCAGGAAACTCATTCATAATCAGGACTGACTCTAGAGTATGAGTCTCATCGGACTTAACTTGCACGAGGGGATAAATACACCATTTTGAGATTAGCTTTTTGGCCCTAAGGTAGGAAATAAACTTACCTCTAGGTGCAATAGAATTACCTTTCCACTTTATGACTGGTGCATTTGGGAATTGGAACTTAACGACTTGGGCTCTACGATAAATGGAGGCATAACAGGTATGAAGCCAATCCATGTGAAGGATCATATCAAAATCAATCATCTCTAACTCAATCAAATCAACAAAAGTATCCTTATGAATGATGGACACTACACAATCTCTATAGTTTCCCTCATCTAGAATAGACTCACTAACTAGAGTAGAAACATTAAAGGGTTCAAGAAGGCTGTCAAGAGTTCTATCAAATCTACTAGCCACATAAGGAGACAAAAATGACAGTGTGACACTAGGATCCATCAAAACATAGAAATCAAAAGTAAAGACTCAAATCATACCTGTCATAATATCTGGGAAGTTCTCCTAATGTTGGCAACTACCCATGGCATACAACAGTTTTTAGCTCCACTTGCGCCTAACGTAGCACCTTTCTGAGTTCATTTAGCTAGTGGGGCTGGTGCAGAAGATTGAGCCCGATCAGCCCACTTTGGACAATCTCTCTGGAAGTGACCCACTTGGCCATACATATGCATCACTCCCCTCATGATACCTCCCCAAGTGTAATCTGCTTGGCTTACCACATAGTGGCTTACCCTGTGAACCCTGAGCCATATTAGCCTATGACTATTTTGAGACCTCTAATCACTCTTGTTTTTGGGCATAGGTGCACTAGTAGATGATAGTGCTAGCCCTAACTGAAAGCTGTTACCATTTCCATTCCCTCTCCTGCCAACCTTATGGCTGGATATTTTAGCCCTCTTATTCCTGAACTCTTCCCTATCTTGTTATCTCTCCTCATCCGCTTGTTGTACATAAGTCACCACACTTCTAATATCCATATCCCTCACAAGCATAAATCCCCTTCCATCTTTCTTTGGCCCTTTGTTCAGCCCATTAGCACACAACCCTATTCTCCCCCTCATATCAATAACCATATTAGGAACATAGCAAGATAGTAGGGTAAACTTAAGTCCATACTCTTGCATAGTCATAGAATCCTGTTCTAGATTCAAAAACTCTCTTACCATGGCCTCCCTATGTTTTCTCGGAAAGAAAAGCCCCATGAAGGCTTCGTTGAACACTGCCCAAGTTAGTAGTGGGGCTTCCTCTCCTCTACCCTTTTCCACCGATCAAAGCATTTCCTAACTATACCTTTGAGCTAGTAGGTAGCCAAATCAACTCTATTAACATCATCCATATGCATTACCTAAAACACTTTCTAAAGCTCATCAACATAGTTCTCAGGGTCCTCATTGGGTGTAGACCCTGTGAGCTAAGGTGAGTTCATCCTCAAGAATTCATGGACTCTGGAGGTGTCATGTGCATCCTGTATACTTGCTCTTTGTCTGGCAGTAGGTGTTGTGATAGCCTGGGCTAAAGTTCGAATAGCCTAGCGAAGCTCAGCATTAGAAATTTCAGCTTGTGGTGGCTACTCAGTAGGTATAGCTAGATCTATAGGTTCATCATATCCCTAGGGTTCAGGTTGGTTAACATTTTGTCCGGCCGGACACCCTCTTTCTCTGATAGCTCTTCTTAGAGGCATGGTCACAATTCTACAAATGTGCAATGCATAAATTAGAAGAGACTTTCATAGAGCTTTAACTCTATCGCACGAATCATAGCATGAAAGAAGTGTAACCATTCCTAATGTTTTACAGCCTCTTACTTATAAAGTGTTATGCACAACACACCTATAAATAAGACTCTACTAGACACGGCTTCAAGGACCCTCTAGGATACTTGAACTCTATGCTCTAATACCAAGTTTGTCAAGCCCCGGGAGGGTACCCAAGATGTGGCCAGCCCCTAGAGATTATTGCTAGTCCCCAAGCGAACCACTTGACCTCATCACATTCATTCACTTAACATAACTAACCAATCAATAAAGACTAGGAAAATAAAAGGTAGACAGTCAAAGTCTTAAAAATCATATCAATAAAACAAGCTAGTATGAAGGAAAACTAGCTCAACATAATCTTCAATCAATAATCTGACTCTAGTCTATGAAGCCTCTATCACTATGAGTTGGTCCCAATGATAGACCCATGGCTACCTCAACTCAAAATAAAGCTAGTCTAAATTCTGACTATAATAGCTAGATGAAAATAAAATAAGGATCCTCCGGAGTAAAGAAGGCTAACCAACTCAGCTGATTGCAATAGATCCTCAACGATGCGCCTGTTGATGATCTCTAGTACCTATCTCTGCATCATTAAATAATGGCTTGATGAGTGATATTTGATTTGTCAATGTAGAGTAAGCTGGTGTAAGTATTCTTTCCATCCTTAGTAATTAGGTTGATAGGGATTTATATATAAGTGACGATGAGTTTTACCTTGCAATCCAAGACTTCTTTAGTCAAATGTATTGATGCTTAGAAGTTGAATCTTAGCAGATTAAACAAAGAGGTTAGACTATAAGAGATATAGGAAGTAATTATATATGCCAAAGAACAATAAGTATAGAAAATGTCCATAAAGCTAGGAGAAAGCTAAGAGTAGTCAGTGAAAAGTTCTAATAGCAATTCCATATCTTTGAGTAGAGTATAATAGAGGATTTTAAGGTGTTCTTGTGGATAGCATAATAGGAGAGCTATACTTATAGCTTAGTAAAGAGAATTGGTTCGCACACTTAGGGAGTGGACCATCGAAGCTAAGGGGGAGATGATGAGTTAATAAACTAAAGTGAGTCTTGAGCTTTTGATAGTAATGGGTTGATCAGGATGAGATATTGATGCTTTCCTATCTATTATATTCTCTATAGCTTGGGTAAGGTGATACTCTATTTTGTTCCATGTATGAGCACCATGCCTATGACCTAGATCCATGCACCCTATGTTGATTCATATTCATATTGTGATCTGACGATGAGGAGTGACCATTGTACTTTTATCCCGTAAATCTCAAAGTTCCCAACCTTATGTCATATGAGATATAACTTGAGCTTCACAATATGTTTGATTCCATAAATGCATGATAGGCATTATGAATGCTCCTAGATCAAATTTCTCGAATGTATCATGCTTATGATCTTTCAATCTAAGCCTTTCGAATGATCCTTCTTTCCATTCTTGATAGCAATATTAATAATAGTAGATGAGTTATTGCTGATGAGGGAAGGTGGATGTTCTTTAATGTCAAAACCATGATGTCCTCCTTCCATTTAGATTAGAGATGTGGAGGAAGAGCAAGATGGGACCATATGAGGTGCAATAGATAGGTAAAAGTATGTTGGTATATTTTTGAGTGAGAGCTCGTTCAATGATGGAGGTAGAAATGCAAAGTAGGCTTGGTAATTCTTAGATATAGTTGAAGTGATTAGGATGTTAGGCTTCAATATGTGGATGTCATTATATGAGTGAACGGAGAAGTCTATTGATAATTTTTGAATGGCTGTTCCAGGTAGGTGTGTTAGAGTGGTGAGAAGGAGTAGTTATCTTTCAATGAAAGTCTCAATGGAGGCATAGAGCTTGAGTTTTAAGAATTAGCTTTGTGTGAATATGATCATCTTAGGAATAATACTTTGGGGCTTAGAATTACGCTTGAACGGAATAAGAGGATGTGGTTAGGCGGAGATTCTAATAGGAGCTACAAGCTTCAAGTGATGGTGTGTAGTTCTGTGAAAAAGGAGCATAGTTGAGACGAGGTGCTAAGTTTGAGAGTTATCCATAGAGTCTTATATATTGCGACGATCCCATTCTTGAATTGGATTTGATGACTTTCTTCTTGAGTTTGAATAACTGATACCCAAGGTGTTTGAATAATTTGAACTTATTGAGCTCTGATGTTCCATTCATGACTGATGATGAGAATTTCTAAGGTAATATCCCTACTCTTGACCCAATCAGATTTTTCTATTATGAGTTTTATTTGTGACTTTCAACATTGGTTGAGTGTGATTTATTGAAATGATGGAGTCTCGACTATTAATCTTGCCTTGAATTCATCCTTGTTTCACTCATCATTTGAGGACGAATGATCTCAAGGGGGAGATATTGTAATACCCCACAACTATATTCATATGACTCAAATTTTTTCATCGTAAGTATATAAGCTTGAATCTAGTGATACCTTACATGTACCTATACATTAAGTCTCATTCCTATATGTTTTAAGATCATTAGAAGTGGATTAGGTTCATAAGAGACCCCTAGTACTTAGTCTAGTTCAAAACTTTCCTATAAATTGAGTTTCTAGTGTTAGACTATACAAGGGTTAACTTTAAATGACCATAACTCTTAGCACGCAAAGCATTAGCCATCCCATCTATCAAATGAAATCCCTTTGAATTAGCTTTCCAACGCAAGTGGTTTTACGTCATTTGGAGTTCGGAATCAAAAGTTATGACCATTGTACTGACGAGTGCTAGAGCAGAGTATTTCTTACGAAACCCATTTACGGGCTGTAAATTGAAGTACGACCCATCTGCTACTTCATGGAAAAAAGTCTTGAAACTTTAAATTTTGGTTCCAGACTTTAAGAACCCATCTACGAGTCGTAGAACCTTCTACGGGTCATAAAATAGGCTCGTAGAGGTGAACCGGAGACGTCAAAATTGGGCCAAAACTTTACGGAAGGGTCCCTACTGGTCGTGGAACGTTCTACGGGACATAAATGGGGCGTAGACAACTTTTGACAGCCTTTTAAGAAAGGGTATTTGGGTCTTTTTCCACCTTTTTAAAGCCTAAACTCAACCTTTTTACCCCTATATAAGCTCCTAAACAGAACTATTAAGTCTATTTACGTTCACAATATATTCCAATGCTTTGAACAAGATTCCAAGAGGAGAAAAGCTAGGGTTTCAAGAGAATTCAATCATTCCTCACAATTCTTCAAAAATCTAAGTCTCTCAAGTATGTAAGGCTACCTATAGCATTGGATTGAGTTCATCCACGCATCCCACATGTTGATTTCTTGTAATTGAGTTCAAGTAGAGTTTTACCCTAACTTTTGAATTGAATTCTTGAGTTGCCCATTGTCCTATTGAGTTTCTTGTATGTAAAAAGTGTGTTAATGATATTTAGGAGATGGTTACTTGATTTGATGAATGTTCATGTCTTCATTCACATGAACCCTAATTGAGGACTATATTTGATTTCATGTTTTAAATTGAGATTTATGGTCATTTCTATGTTTTAACGAAGATTATTTTGAACATACTTTATTGAGATTGCATGAACCTAATTTTTAACCATAAATAATGATTTGAGAAAGAGTCTTGATGATATTTAAATAGTTCGTTTTAGCACATTTTTTTAAAAAAATGCATCTGATGTTTTGACGAAATATTTGACGATCATGTAAAAGATTTTCAAAATATATTTATTAATAAAAGATGGTGATATTGATGTTTGAGATGAAGTTGATGTTCAAATTTAAGTCCAATGAGACTTGATGATATGTTTTGAGTAAATTATTCACTTGATGAGTACGAGTACATGTTTTTAGGAGTAGTATTGAGCACTAAGTTGGATAAGAGGAGAACATCCTAGAACTACGTTGCCTGCATTGGATAGTCATGCAGTTACTCTGGCAACTTTTGTCCCAAAATGATGGTCAAGGCTTGAGGATCCGAAAGCAGAGATAAGCATCCTTACCTAGGCAAGTATTGGACCGGTGAGCAACAATGCTGCGATCGTTGTGCATCACCAACAAGGGTGGTGGGATGTTGTCGGTTAGAAAAACTCCATAACTTTGCATCAATATTTCACATGAGTTACAAGCTAGAGTTTCTTTTAGGAGCATTGTTTTACTATATAAATTGAAAGATTTGGTGTGAGTTGCATATAATGGAGTTTACTTTCAAATCATGACTTTATTCTTAAATTTTCATGATTTGCTAAGTTGAGTTGAGCTGATTTTGGGTCGAGTTACTTGAGTTGAGTATATTTGATAATGTCCTTTCCTTTTCAGCCATTTTTACATACCAGTATATTTCATGTACTGATGTCCATTGGGGCTGTATTATTTTATGATGCAAATACAGGTGATAGAGGACTTCAAACCCGCGCATCGTTGAGGTCCAGTTTAGTGCACTTCCAGAGTTGGTGAGCTCTCCCTTGTTTTCTGGAGGAGCCCTTTTATTTCCTGTTTTTGATTGAATAGTTTATTTCCTTGATTTTTTAGGGTATCCTGGCCTGTCATAGTACCATCTAGATTGTTGAATAGAGGCCTCATAGACATAGAGTACAATTGATGGGTTGTTATTGATGTTTCCAAATTCTTATTTATTGGAATTATGTTATTGAAAGAGACCTAGTAATTTCTTAAATTGATTGCTTCTCTTGAGTACTTTCTTCTGTTGTTGAGTATGATGTAATGATGAGGCCAACTGGTTCGCTTGGGGACTAGAAATAGTCTCTGAGTGTCGGCCATGCCAAGGGTACCCGCCCGGGGCATGATACAGACATCATCCTACCCCTATAAACTTATTGACCTTCTATCCTAATATGCGACCTCCATGCCTTTCTAAGCTCATGTCATTGGTGAGATGAAGTTTCACATATCTTGTCTAATCACTTCCTCCAATACTTTTTCGGTCTACCTCTACCCCTCTGCATAACCTCTAAATCCAACCTCTCGCACCTCCTAATAGGACTGTCGGTACTTTTTCTCTGCATGTACAGAAGTCAGCGTAGTCTCCTAACATGGCTCTAGCTTCACTAATTTAAATTTATTGATGCCCTTTTTACATGATTTATCATTTATTTATTATTTTCTTTTTATTTGCTTTAAATATTCACCTTCATAACTTATATCTAATATCAATATTCAATTGTTACCCTCTTAGTATTCATAATTCTCATCTTTCATATTCATAACCTCAAAATATTTAATTTAAAGCTTTGAGATATTCTTTTATGGTATTTCTTCATTTTCATCTATATAAATTCATTTTTTTAATTTCATACACCTACCTAAGCTTATCAGTTTTATTCTACAGTTAAAGTAGATGAAGAAGACTCTTGAAATTTGATTGGACATGGGAGAAGGGGTCGATAAGAACTCAAAACATTATATACTAATTTGTATTTCTTTTTTCTTTTATATTGTTATGATCAAAGTCTTTGGAAGGATGTATATATTGTATTTTTTCTTCTCTATTTTCTTCCTTTTTTGATTATTATTTTCTCCCTGTTAGACTTTTTTTAATTTAGTGGATTATGAATGCTTTATTGTCATAAGTCTGCAATCTTATTGGGCTCAAATTAGTTGTTTGCGACTTTATTGAAAGTTTGTTAACTACTAATCAAAGTTCAAAAGCTGTCGTTGATTTCTTAAAAAGAATTAATTTAAACATCAAGATATATCCCTCATTTGGTATTTTTTTTATCATAGATTTGTTATAATTATTGCATTTTATTACTCACTACATACATGTTTCCATAGAATTTTAATCATTCTAACATATCTATAAAAAAAAAATTCACATGAAACACATGTGCAAACACGTCGCATGCAAAATACTTGTCCAGAAACTAGTTCTTATATACACTAGTACATTACTAACTTTACTAATTTTACTTAATTTGTCTTTAGAATCTAATGATCCTAAATTTGTTGGAACTTGTCTTCGAACTTAACGATCCTAAATTTGTCCATCTAAACAAGCTCTAGTGCTAGCATAACTCTCTCGTAGAACACATGACATTTCTTCGAAAATCGAGCTCTAGTGTTTGCATAATACTCCCATAAAACACATGACATTACTTCAAAAATCTAGGTGTAGCGTCAGCATAACCCCAGCTCCCACACCTCAATAAAAGATGTGGCATTAGTTTGGACATATATTTAAAAGGTGACGAATGGACTTCTTCCTGAAACGTCATTCATATATCTTTACCTAGTTTAGTCTACACACTGGCCACCTAATTTATTCTGCCACGCCAGCCGCCTAAAAATAAAATAGAATAAAAAATTCTAGGGTTTATAAAGAACCCTTCATTTTTTTTTCACAGAAATCAAATTAATGCCACCATCATTCGAGAAGCATCCATGAGAATGGAAGTACATTTGCTTCTTCCCTTTTGAATGCACAAACTTTGTCCCAAAAGATTATCTAAAAAGACCACCTTTTTGGACCACATTGCAAAACCAAACTCTCCTTCTAATTTACCATGCCAAAGATCCGACGTGGAAAATGAGACATGCTCGCTTACAACATTAGAGGCACCAACAAAATTGTCAGAGGTATCTATATTTACATTCTCACTTACCCATTTCACTGTTTCCTATATAAATTCCATCTACATTGATCCTTTAAGGTTTTGTTACATTTTTTTATTTCTTCAAAAGTTGTTGTGTTCGGGTCAGTTCATATATACCTTGACTGAATGTGGATAGCCCAGGAGTATAGGTTTCTGGCAAGGTGGGGTAGATGGGATTGTTCAGGAACTTATTCCGGTAGTTTGAACGTGAGGTTTAAGATTGTTTTTTCATTTTTTACCTTTCAACCAGTTATCCGTTCTCTTAGGATTTTCTTGAGAGATTGAGTGTTTGGTGTTTGTTGTTTTGAAGAAGAAAATAGGGCTCTTTTTGAGATGTGCATGTGGAGTGCACTGGGTTTGCTGTTTAAGTATTTATGGTGAATAATAAAAAAACTCACATTGGTAGTTGAGAGAATAGGTGGTCTCCTCTTAAGATTTAGGCGATCTTCATTCTTTTGAACTAGCTTTTGGGGCATGGGTTAGGCTCAAGGCCGAATTTTCCAGTGTGGGCCCCTAAATTATATTTGCCCATGCATAGGATGTTGGGCGAGAAATATGGTGTTGAAGAATGAAAAGCCCAACTCATCCGATATTGGGCCCCAAATTACCTGGGTAATGGTAAAGATGCTAGTTTTGTTTTTCCTATGTATGTTTGTAGAATTATCTAGCTGCTTTATGCATGTTTGTCTCTATATTCATTTTTCAACTGTGGAACCACTTGAATGAGTGTGCTCATATTGTATTGGCCTGTAGTATTTAAGATATCTATTAGCTGCTTAATTATGTTGCCTTTGGGATTTTAGAAATGTAATTTGATCACTATCATGTAGTTGTGATTTGTGAATTCTATAACTGAATTTGGTTTTTATTGTTATAACTTGTGAAGTTGGGGACTGTGTGTTGATGCGGCCAGCAAATGATAAGGCTCTCTATATAGCACGCGTAGAGAAAATTGAAGCTGATAAACTCAACAATATAAACGTGAATGTTAGATGGTATTACCAGTCAGAGGAGTCATTGGGACGGCGGAGACAGTGTCATGGATCAAAGGAGTTATTCTTGTCAGACCACTATGATGTTCAAAGTGCCCACACTATTGAAGGGAAGTGCATTGTTCATTCATTCAAGAACTATACTGAGCTTGAGAATATTGGTCCGGAGGATTACTATTGTCGGTTTGAGTATAAATCAACTAGTGGAGTTTTTTGTGCCAGATCGTGTTGCAGTGTAAGTGCATGAGATTTCATTTGGTTGCTGATTGAACCTAAGTAATGTTCTTTCTGCTCATTTTTTTTTTGGTCTGAAGGTATTGCAAATGTGAGATGCCATATAACCCAGATGATTTAATAGCACAATGCTAGGCGTGCAAAGATTGGTATACACAACATTTAATCTTTCTGATTAATTTGCAGAGTACTAGTAATGAATTTCTTGCATTGATTTCTTATAAAATAAGTAAATAAACAGGAGAAGGAATGTACACGATATCTCTTTCTTAGCTTGTTGCATGTTTATGACAGCTTAAAGAACCTCTCAACCATTGGCTAACCCAACTCTGCCTGCTTGGAGAGTTTTGTTGTTTCCTTAGCTCTATTGCAAGGAACGTTTTGTTTTCTTGCTTATTTTCTCTGTTACATTATGTGCAATATATGAAGAGTATATCTGTGAGGTGAAAGTCGCGGCTGGTCTTTGCTCTATGGGATTTTTGTGTGTAAAGCACTATATATTGAATGAAGGGATATTCCATCACAAGCAATTCTTGACCAAAACAAAGGAAAGGATATTCCACCCATAGCAACTTATCAGATAGTTTGAATTGGTGTCATTTCCTTAATTTCCAGCATAAAGATGCAGTAGGCGTATCTATAGGTTGAGTTCCAGATTTTTCATAATCTTGTTAGAACCACTGATTTGAATATGAGACTGTAACTTCATGACTGATCTGATTGGTTAACCCAAAACACCAACCTTCAGAGTTGCCAATGGGTGTGTGATGGATTCTCCAAAAGTAGTGTAGTTTTGGAGGATCTAATATAGTGAGACAACATGCAACATCGATCCAGGATCTGGTTCCAGTTTTAAAAGCACTGCATGCCTTCATTTCTAACGATTCATCCCCTTGATCTTTGCAGGTATCATCCGGCCTGTGTGGGCATGACTACTGAACAAACTAAACAATTAGCTGAGTTTTTTTGTTCTGACTGCTCATCCCAAATGAAGAAGCCTCTTGAATCTTCTGCTTCATTCTCTCCATCTAATGGCAAGGTGGTGTGTTGTTGACTTGCTTTAGCTGTTATTGGTTGACGTGCTTCATTCTCTCCATCTAATGGCAAGGTAGTGTGTCGTTGACTTGCTTTGGCTGTTATTAGTTGACTTTAACATTTTAAAAGGTGTACTTGAACTAGTCACTGAATTTAAGTTAAAACATGACACCGCATCTGCACATCTCAATCAGAAATTTAAATGGCTAGTTCTCAGATTTGATTGATGACTGTGACTATGTTATAATACTAAGATTGTGTGTTTTTCTATACTGACTCGATATATCATGAATGAGATGGAATTCTTTGATTTGCCCACAAATAAATGAAAGGAAATGATGTGAACATAATTTACTACTTATAATCCATTTTACTTTTTCCAATTCTGTTATATATTTCTTGTTAAGTAAATTTCAAGAAAAGAAATTACTTTATATATTTCTTGTTTGTGTATATAGTTTCTTTTTCTTCTTTGAATTTCTCTTATATAAACTACATACAATATATGAACTTCCATCAACAAATGTTCACACAAAAGTTACCATCAATTATTATTTGGAATACTTATGTAGTACGGTTTGGAAGAACAACAATAACAACTAACAAGAATATCATCAGTGCGAAAAATGCGGGAGATTAATCCACAGACACAATTCCCTCATTACTGCTTAATCATACAATCACTTGTGTCTATCACTTTTAATCTCAATAACAAAGGATCGGATCAACCGATGAATCATGTTGAGACATAAGCTCCTGTAGTATTTAAGATATCTATTAGCTGCTTAATTATGTTGCCTTTGGGATTTTAGAAATGTAATTTGATCACTATCATGTAGTAAACTAACTGCTGTAGTATTAAAGAATTAGTTAGAAAATCAGTTATCTCTTTAGAACAAGATTAGTTAGTTGAAACTTTGTATATAAAGGCTTAACTTGTTTGTATTGAGAGCAATCTTTTGAAGATCAAGATTTAATAAGATCACTCTCTCATCTATCTTCCTTCTCCAGTTACTATTCTACTTTCATTTTTGAATATTGAGAAATACCTTCAAATCAAGACAATATATAAGAAGTGTTAATAATGTGCACACTTATTTATAGACCAAAAATTCTTTCCTTCTTCCATTTTATATTACTTGGTCCATATTGACTTGACTTGACACGACACAATCCTTAAAAGAAAATGTAAAAGATATATTTTACTAAAATTAACACTTTTAATTTTTTTAAAAAAAAAATTAGGGATAGGTGAAGGAAAAATAGGAAGAGAATTATATTGGAAAAAGTCAAACCAAGTAGGGAAATTTTTTAATATGGATATCAAATGCTAATATGAAATGAATAAACTAATTGACACTATTTTTCTGCACCACACACTATCACCCCTTTTAATTTGGAGTATGAAAAATGCAGCACATGGACCATCACTATTAGTCTAGGAACTTCAAAAATATCTTTATGCGTTAATCATTATGCCTGCCTCACCGGCTCATTGCCTTGGCTTTACATATAATTCTTTTCTCCCTCAATTAGGCACAAACATCAAAAATGGAAGTGGAGAGCAGAGAGTGGTACGTTGTTAATTATGCACCAACTGGAGTTCCCAATTCTGACCATCTTAAGCTACGCACTGTGACTTTATCACTATGGGAGGATTCCATACCAGATGGACATGTAGCATTATAAATCCTCTATGTCCCTGTTGATCCATATGTACGCACTCAATTGAGCGGCCTCCATGATGGGCTCTCTCTTCCTCAAATTCGACTCGGCCAGGTTCAATTTTATGTATCTTAGTTTGATTGAGTGCAAATTTTAAAAAGTATGATGATATATTAATTAATACAACGAAAAATAGCAGGTGATAAGAGCATTTGGAATGGGAAAAGTGGTTTGATCTAAGGATGCAAAATTTTCAGAGGGAGAAATAGTAATAAGTCGAATTTGCCCTGTTGCTGAATTTGGTATTCTGCCTTCTAATATGCTTCAGAAGGTTAATCCTGCAGATGGGGTTGCCCTGCCGAATTATCTTAGTTGCTTAGGTATATATTCCTCAACTTGTCCCTCATTCCCTCTCGAATTACTAATTTAGAACCAAGTAAATTTTAAATTTTGACTCTGGCTATGTGTTACATAACATAGGAATGCCGGGAATAACAGCATGGGTGGGCATAGAAAAAATAGGAAATGCTAAAGAGGGATCAAATGTTTACATATCGGCGGCAGCAGGAGAAGTTGGAATTATAGCTGGACAGCTAGCCAAAGTGAAAGGTTGTCGAGTTGTTGGAAGTGTTGGCTCTGATGATAAGGTATCATCTCACCATTCATCTTTATTTATTCATTATATTAAAAATAAATATTTCTATTCAAATTTTCGTAAATTAATTCGTTGTATTCTTTTTGTATAGGTGAAGCTACTGAAAGAAGAATGTGGATATGATGAAGCATTTAATTACCGTACAGAGACAGATTATGATGTTGCATTAACCAAGTAAATTGTTTTACTTCTTTCTTTTCCATTATCTTTTCAGAGTATTTTGGTACTAAATTTTTTTTTAGAGATTATTACTTACTTATAACTCAAATTAATATTATTTCTTTACAGATATTTTTCGGATGGAATCGATGTGTACTTTGACAATGTTGGTGGTAAAATGCTTGAGGCTGTCCTTAATCACGTCAATCATGGAGCTCGTATTGCACTTTGTGGAATGATATCTGAGTACAATAAGGTATTTTTTAGCCTATTATAATTATCGAGTATTTGAAACTTAGTCACACAATGTTTTCTTCATTTCTTGAATTCCTTTATATAATTGAGACAAACTATATAATAGTCGGGGGGGGGGTTAAATTGAAACGATAGTTGACTAAGTTTGAAGCGTAGTCGACTAAGGCAGTAACTTAAAAGTGAAGCAGAAAGTGACACAGACGATGTATATTCTCCTCTCAAGAAAGCCTAGTCTAGAAAACCTCACTCTTTTTCTCTCTTTCTTTACAATTGTTCACACAAGAGTACAATGCTTTGTAGAGTAGAATAGTAGAGTTTTCAGCCTAGATTATTTTTTCAAAAGTACAAAAACTACCATGTCTAGAGAAGGATTAATATAGGAGGCTTCCAATGAAAAACTAGTCGTTGGTTGATTTGCATGACCCAAGGGAGTTCTTCCAATCAAGGATGTTAGGGGGAATCCTTGATTGGGGATGCATTCATTCGAATTGGATGTTTTTTTCGTCTTCGGTCCTTCAATCTACTCTTGATTGTTTGGATGCTTCCTTCTTGGGATCTTCAATCATCTCTTGATTGATTTGTTTTCCTTTTGTGATATTCCAGTGTTGTCTTCTTTATCGGTATTGGACCTCTTTCCTTTAGCCAGTGTTGTAGTATATTTGCTTGCCTTTTGGTTGCATGATTGATTTTGTTCCTTTTAAGGTTGGAACCTTTGCCTTCACAATCGTCTTTCCTCACACGATATTTCCTGCATTTCACGAAATCATCAAAACTAATTAGAGACTAACACTATACTGATCATATATTTTTGCAAAAAACATAAATTGAACTTTTTACAGGTTTGGACAGAAAGAGAAGAAGTTAGGAATTTACTGAACATGGTGGGTAAAGAAGTTATGATGAAAGGATTTATAACGGGTTCTTATTATAATCACTTTGAGGAATTTATAAAGGAGATGGAAGTTCACTTGAAAGAGGGCAAAATAAAGTCCAAGCACAAAATCTACAATGGTATTGAGAACTTTTTAGAGTGTTTAGCATCTCCATTTTCCAGCTCCAATGTTGGAAAAGTAATTCTCCAAGTTACTCTGTAAGAAGAATTCTCCATTAAATATGAAATTATGTTGATTTAGAATGTATTTTAAATAATGATTTGAAATTGATTTTTCTTTTTAATTACAATTTGAATTTTTTAGTTGTATTTTTATTGGTTCTAGCAGATCGTCAAATAAAGTTATAACTTCGCACTTGTATTTTTAAACAATACATTATAAATTATTTTTTATTTTTTGGATGGGGCTATAAGAAACAAGTAATTCTCAATTTTTATTAATCAAATAAAATTTACATCCACAAAATACATTGAACAAGTTTTGTTGCGTGTTCGGTATGCCACCATTTTTTATATCAAATAGTGTTCTTTTGGGGGGGTAACCATGTAAATATTACCCCTACGAGAGCAAAATTACACCTAAAGAGACCTTGCGCACAATGACTGCACCTCAAGTCTCCAACCAGACACAAAAACTAATTATATAGAAGCCTTTGTAAGAAACTACTATATCAACCACCTTTCTTTGATGAACTTATTATGTCTGTTCTAGCTATAATCTCCCTTTAATCCGCGTATAAGTTTCAGTTGGATGTACCTGCACTCTTTTAAAGATTTTCACCATTGCCCCCCATGTTGCAGCTATTACTTGTTTTTGAAACTGCTTCCATTTCTTCCTTTTAATTTTCAACATTACTTCTTTCACCTCCATCAACTCAATAGCAAACATGTCTAACCTTCTTAACCTCTATAAACAAATAGTTTTTTTATTAGCATCTTTTTTAAAGAAAATTATACCTCGTTTAGCCCTAAAACTTGTCTTCTTTCTTTTGCTCTTTGTCTTCAGTTATTTTATAAACCAAGAAAAAATCACCTGGTTTTTAGGTAGAAAGAATTTCTTTCTTAAGTTATTTTATTTTTCTTTAAATTATTTTAAAACAATCTCTTGCATTGTACGTATTTATTAAATTTAGCATGGTTTCTAGTTCAAGATAGTACTTTTCTTATGTATAATTCGACTTTATATAAAAGAGTAACAACTTCATGTCATATCTATAGTTCAAGATAGTAATTTTCTTATGTATAATTCGACTTTGTATAAAAGAATAACAACTTAATGTCATATATAATAAGATTTTCACTTAAAAATGAATATCAAAGATTGTGTATATTCATTTTATCCAAGATTCTGTATGGGGTAAAGTAAGGTAATGAACAATCAGTAATTGATTTGCCAACAAATATTCAAAGAACTTTGGTTTAGACTAACAAATTCCAAATTCAATCAGTAAAATGTAGACACAAAGGAATATCTGTTCATAATTTACTGTAACGTGCACATTCTACTCTCTCTGCTCGTGCTGTTCAGTTTCTACAACGTGAAGGTATAGTCTTGTAGCATGGATCACTATGCCTGGTAAATGGAAGACGACGGTGAATGTGCAGTTGACAAAGTTAATATCTCCAATGTTAGCATCGTACAGTATCTCTTGGCTATATATCACAAGGTACCCCATGAACAATATCTGCACAGTGTGTATCTAGAACAAGCTGTATTCGACAAGTCAGTCATATTATTCATTCAAAATGACTACACTGTACGCATACAACTGCTTACCAGTATCACCCAAAGAGCTGTGTGGCCATCTAAGAGGACGAAAGCAATTCCAGAGATCAATAGAGCAAAGCAATATGGCAGCCGGCAGGCAACCAATATAGATTTCTCTCCTTTCCGTTATTGTGAAGGCTTTATACAAGAAATTTCCCATGCCAATTGTTGTACCAGCCAAAAATAACTAATTAGATGCTAACACTATACTGATCATATTTTTTGCAAAAAACATAAATTGAACTTTTTACAGGTTTGGATAGAAAGAGGAGTTAGGAATTTACTGAACATGGTGGGTAAAGAAGTTATGATGAAAGGATTTATGGCGGCATTTGGAATCAACTACTCATGCATACTGAAGGAGCAGAGGAGTAACCGAGCAAGCAAATGTTATTGCCATATTGGACAACAAAGCAATAACGAAGAAAACAATAGATATTTAAACAATGTATAGCATCTTTTTAATCTTACCGTTGCTTGGTTTTGAAGAGATAATTGGTATAAAAGCCAGCAGAAGCACCGAATGAATAGGCAGCCAGCATCAAGAGTAAGCCAGCAGAAGCACCGAATGTACTAAGTATGCGGAGTGCAATGCAACAAGGACATAAGCCATATTATTCAAAATGCATAATCATAATCAATGGATATATAGTTTTAATATGGCATGTATGATCAATGCTTGTAATCAAACATGCATGTAAAACATTTAACTTGCAATATATCATACATATGTGGGAGCAAACCTTAACTGACATAGACCAAGCGAGCTACTACTTGGAATCCAAGGCATGAGTCCCCCTTGGTGAGGTGACGAGGCATGAAAGCCCCTCGGTGAGGTGACCGGGCATGACATCCCCCGGCGAAGTATGGTCTACTTGCCAAGGTAAACCAAACATGATAACATGATACATGAACTAGATGGATCCACTAGTAAAGCCCATTTAACGAAATAATATAATCCTATGATGGCACATAGTTTAGAGACTAAAGACTTTTTATAAGGACCCTTTTTGTTGAGCCCCCATCTTTAGCCTCAATCGGTGCTAAGTCTAATCCCACGGAATACTTGAAATAATCATACTTTAGTCATAACATGAATAACTTGTCAGAGACACGATAACTTGACATAAGTAGCTCATTAAATGTTTGACCTCTTCTAGTGAGCTTACTTGAACTTGAATACGAAGAGTAAAATAATAATCATACCACATCTGTCACGACCCAACCCCGTGGGCCGTGACTAGTGCCCGATTAGGACACATAGACACAAACGCAAACCAGATTATAATTACAACAGATATCTTATTTTACAGAAATTTCGGCAGAGTTTCCTTTATTTTTTGGACTATCCCAAACCCTGCATACAGAAAAATCCGTAAGTGTATCTACCCAAAGTTTGCTCCGAAGCAAAGGAGCACTTTAAACAGCAGTCAGAATCCTAAGCTGGTGGATCCCTCTCCTGTACGTCTGTACCTGCAGGCATGAAACGCAGCCCCCGAAGCAGAGGGGATCAGTTGAAATACGTACCGAATATGTAAAGCAGAAGTACAGAGTATATATATATATATCAGGGCGACCATTAAAACAAAAGTACAATGGTTAAATCCATACCCAAAATATCAAAGTACTTACTTATCAGATCA
>DF361720.1:0-29821 GCA_000787875.1 Solanum virginianum
ACCTCTAACAGACTGACAGAACCATAGGACGGGATAGGGCCCCGTCGTACCCCAAATAGATATACATATATACATATAATGCAATAAATGAACGTACACAAATAAACCAAAAGTAGGCTCCGGAATAAGGGAGCACTTCAAACCGTAGAAGGATGTCCTAAGCTGATGAGTCACCCACTCTATATCAGAACCTGCGGGCATAAACGCAGCCCCCGAAGAAAAGGGGGTTAGTATGAAATACGTACCGAACATGTAAAGCAGAAAGTACAGAATATAAATTGGAATAGTAATTAAATCAGAATCATAGTAAGCCAATGCAAATTTGAAATATCAAAATGTTTACTTTTAAAAATACCAAACTATGCCTATCGAAATGAAACGATGGCGCCTCCAGGCACGCGCTATCCACAGCATAACACCAGAAAGTTTAAATCTCCGAAATCTCCGCCACATATCAAACGTAGGATAAGTGAGCCAGGCGTCCCTATACTCACAAATCCAAATACAAAAATAGCATAGTGCAAAAGTTGGGTCGCTCAGATTATCGAATCGTGCCCACTAAGGATATGTCCTGGACCGCTTGAATTATCAAATTGCGCCCAGATATAATGCCAACATATCAAAAGCCCAATTCCTTATAACTCCAAACTAAGCAAAGCCGGTCCATGGGCAAAACGACTCACCGTATTTAGCCTAACGTTAAAATATATATATATATATATATATATATATCATAATACGCACGACAACAATCGGCACGAGAACTGGTAAACTATATCATAATAGGCATGAGTAGAGTCGTGAGAATCACATGCATAAAAATCAGTATCATGAATTCCAGAATCAATAACATATTCATTTTTAAAAATAAAATATTATTTATTCCAAATTCTTTTAAAGTTACCAAGATTTGCCTAGAAGGTTCGCGGGTCCCACGAATGATGAAAACCTGGACTAGCCTGATTTGGGAGGAACATACTTACTCTAGATCATACAAACTACTATGGAACGTTTCAAAATGATTTTTAAGGCAATTCGGGTTTTTTGTCAAAAATTACGGCATTTATGCTTTTAAAACTATTAGAAAATATGTACTTCCAAACTTGTCAAATTTTACATATTTTTGCAAGTTATGAGCTTCAAATACACAATAGTCAAGAATATGACAAATTTCCATAAAAATGCCAAGGAACGAACCTAAGTCATACGTAAGCCCGAATTGCAAAAAAAGGGGATCTTGCGAAACTCATATTATTATCTATGTTTAACTAAGTCATGCCAGAGAACAAGATGCTTTACATTCATCAACCGTCCTCCAATCCAATCCAAATGCAAACTCAATCCAACTTATGCTATGGGACGTCCAAAGTCTACAAATAATCCATAACCATACCAAACAATTAAGTAAAGACTTCTTAGCATTAAATTCTAAATTTACCCGTAATTCTATAAAAATTTTGGCAGCACTTCCCCTTAACATTATGCTACCCCAAGATTCCAACTCGGCTCAAATCAACCAACAACAACATCAATAACAACCCACAATAACACTAATTATCATCATTTAATCATACTTATAAAATTGGACAATATACTTATTTTCACATTTAGGTGATGTCCAAACATTCCTTCTCCTTCCAATGATCATATTATACTAAATAACTATCAAATGCATATTTCCAATACAACATAACATTATACTACATACATAGACCTTAGATGATGTCCAAGCATTCCTTCACCTTCTAATGATCATATTATACTAAATAGGTCTCAATTCATGCATTCCAACACAATATAACCCTATATACATACATGGACCCAACTCTGCCCCAACATGTCTACATATACATATAAATGATTTCCAATACCTTCTTCACTTACAAGGATCATGTTATGCTAATTAAACACCAATTCATAACTCCAACATCATACAACACAACATAGCAACATAGCACACAAACACACCACACAGCCCATGCTTGTGTTCCTCTCCAACATTAAAGTTCTCATGATTTTCTTTTCATTTCAACCCACTATAACATGTTGCCCATGCTTGTATTCATCTCCAACAATCAAGTTCTCATGATTTTCCTTCATTTCAACATACTACCCGAAAAAAAAGAGGAAGGGGAAGGGGAAGGGTGGGGGACATCAAATGGATTAGAGTATTTTGAAATGAAAGAACATAAATTTTGGTTTCCTCTATTCTTGCCGAGAGGCCTTGAGGTTGTTTTTCCAAGTTTGTTCTAAGTTTTCTAGTTGAGTGTTGGCCCTACCCCCACACTTGTACCAATTAGAAAACAACACACTTTAAGGTGGGGCGCCCTTAATTGATCTAGATTTTTTTTCTAAGTATTGAAAATGCTCACATGCTAAAGATCATCTTTCCTTATATATAAATATGTACATGCCCCAACTCTTGGCCAAGTGTGGATAGCCCACACCACACTTGGTCCAATCAAAATCTAACAAATTTCAAGTGGCCCCACAAAGAATTTTCAAGACTCTAAGTTTTTAAAATTTCACTTGGGTCTCAAACTTTCCAATAATGCCACTTTGATCCAAGCCTCTCCAATAATGCCACTTTAATCCCGAATTTTCCAATAATACCACACTAGTCCAAAAATTTTGTAATGGTTCTAATGCACAAAAATATGGGTTCTAACATAAACAATATCAAGAGAACATAAAGTAAGGATAAAGGGGCTAGGGGTGTCTTTTATAGCATAAATCATAAAGAGTCAAATCTCAAAGCATAATTACATCACTTGTCCAACAACACCTCTAGACATAGACTTGACCGGGGGCCAAGACACTTTCCGGGCTCACCCTCATAGTGCAAAGAGTTTAACATTAAGAAATGACAAAGGCAAAAGTAGCATAGCTATTGTCCCCGAACTATGAGGACTCACTAATAGCTTATCTTCAAAGATGACCAACTAGCCATGGGAGGATGATCGTGAGGAGCTTTGATTCCTACATGGTAATATCATGTAGGCATAGAGCATGCTTTAGTACTTTTGAATGTACTAAGTATGTAGGATGCAATACAACAAGAGATACGTAACATAGTCAAAATGCATAAACATAGGCAGTGTATAGTATAATAATAATATGGCATGCATGATCAATGCTTGAAGTAAAACTTGCTTGTATAGAACATATTACATATGTAGTAAGAGATCATTATCGTAGACTAAGCATCTAATACTTGGAATCCAAGGTATGACCACCCCTTGGGAAGTGATTGAGAAATTTACCCCTCAATTGGTAGATGAACATACCTCCCCCCATCATACTGGTCAAGGTATATACCCCTCAACATGATAAATGAGCATGACAACTCCCCATCAAGGTGATTAAGAAATATACACCCTAATTGGTAGATGAGCATGACCACCCCCATAAAAGTGATTGAGGAATATACCCCCCAATTGGTAGATGGGCACACCACCTCCCTTCATAGTAGTTAAGGCATAACACCTCCTCAACTAGGTGTGGTCAACTTACAACACTATAGATATTTTTCATGGGATCAACACATACATACATTCCTTTCGTTATCATAATGTCACTTAACTCATATGCCATGCATTAGACCTTCAATGTCTCAAGATTCCTTAACTAGACATTTTATCAAATACTTGGCGGGTGTGTAATGCTAGTAAAAAATTATGCAATTCAAGCATGAAATCATGTGATAAAAATCAACGTAAAACCACTCACCAACACTTGGTAATACCCTCATGCAAGGTACATCAAAACCCTTCATCAAATAACATAATGAATCATAGATTCATAGCTCAACACATGCTTAAACAATCACATTTTTTGAAACCCCAACATAGTTTATAATCAACTTTCAGAGTAAGAGATATCCATAGATAATCTAACTTGAAATCATGAAATTTAGGTAAAAAGGAAGATTAGGCACCATGGGCAAAAGGACCCAATAGTAGAAACCTACATACCTCAACTTTGGAGATTTCCTTGATGAAGATTTGACTGAGAATTTGAAGCTTGAATAGTATCCTTAAGATCTGGAATGAGATTAGGACACTTATATTTACGTGAAATATTTGTCTAAGATTTAGAGATGGTTTTGGGAAATCTCTTCTATGATGTGGAGTTGAAATATGACTAAGTATAGATGTTTTTGCGCATAGAAAGGATTAGGCTCAAGACCCAAAGACCTTGGACTAAAACAGGAAAATTGGCACAAAATAACACATATCCGCGATGGCTTCGCGTCACAGAGCAAATGCGTACCCCTACTAGAATTGAAATTTTTGCCAAATTCATTTTTCTCTATAGGTCTTCTAAAATTTAGGTTATACCTATTCGCCACTCAATTTTGCCCTCTGAACTAGAATATAAAGTCGAATTTACAATATTATGCATGAATTTTGAGATACATGGAAATTACAAATTTAGGCATTTTCGAGGCACATTTTTGGGCAATTTTTAGGGCGTTTCACATGCCTATACTAGAGTGGTAGCTATTGTTGTAAACAAATTCAATAAGCTTGACCTTGGTACCAAGGTCCCTTTGGAAGGAACACAAAAAATGAGAAGTAAATTGAGCACCAAGATCTGAAATGATAGACAAGGGTACCCCATGCAATCTAACCAACTCATGAATTTACAACTTGACATAATCTTCGGCACCATAAGTTTTTCTAAGCTGTAGGATGTGAGCCGAATATGTCATTCTATCAACAATAACCCAAATGGTGTCAAAGTGTCTCTTAGTCTTGGGCAAATCAATCACAAAATCCATGTTGATCTCTTCCCAGTCCCAAGTAGGAATTTCTATGTTTTGGGCTAGGCCACTTGGCCTTTGATGTTTGACTTTCACTTGTTGACAATTATGACACCCATCTAGGAACTTGGCAATATCTCTCTTCATACCACCCCACCAATAAATCTCCCTCAAGTCTTTATACATCTTTGTGGGATTGGGGTGAATAGAATAGGATGAATTATGAGACTATTTCAAAATCAACTCCCTCAAGTCATCCACATTAGGCACACACAACCTACCTTGGTACCTAAGGGCACCATCTCCCCCTTGGGAGAAAACCTCCACTGTACCACCCTTCACCAAGGCCTTCAACTCTAGTAAGGAAGGGTCAAGGTCTTGTTTTAACATGACTTCCTCAATCAAAGAAGATTTGGAACCATCCACAACCATTATACCACTATTTTCAGCCTCATTCAACCTAACCCCCAACCTAGCTAACAGGTGAACTACTCTAGCCACCTCCATGTTACCAATATCAATATGAGCTAGGCTATCCATGGACACTCTACTTAGTGCATCGAGCATAATATTAGTTTTGCCGGGATGATAGTGCACACTCATGTCATAATCCTTAAGGAGTTCTAACTAGCTTTTTTGCCTCAAGTTAATATCTTTTTGTGCGAACATATATTAGAGACTCTTGTGGTTAGTAAACACATCTACATGAACACCATACAAATAATGATGCCAATTTTTCAAAGCAAATACCACGGCCACCAATTCAAGATCATGGGTGGAATCTTAAGTTGCCTAAAGGCATATGCTATAGCCTTACCATGTTGCATCAAAACACACCCCAAACCAATCCTTGAGGCATCACAATAAACCATAAAACCTTCTAATCCTTTTGGTAAGGCCAAATAGGAGCAGAGATAAGCTTGTTTTTCAAAGTTTGCAAACTCTTTTCACATTCATCGGTCCAAACAAATTTTGCCTTCTTTTAGGTCAACTTTATCATAGGGGAAGCAATAGAAGAGAAACCATTCAGTAAACTCCGATAGTAACCCACCAATCCCACGAAACAAACAGATTTTGCCTTCTTTTGGGTCAACTTTATCATAGGGGAAGCAATAGAAGAGAAACCATTCAGTAAACTCCGATAGTAACCCACCAATCCCAAGAAACTCCTAATATTTGTCGGAGTCAAGGGCCTAAGCCAATT
Organism: Solanum virginianum; assembly: GCA_000787875.1. Classification (NCBI taxonomy): domain Eukaryota; kingdom Viridiplantae; phylum Streptophyta; class Magnoliopsida; order Solanales; family Solanaceae; genus Solanum; species Solanum virginianum. The sequence goes on from DF361720.1 coordinate 5,970, forward strand.
TAGTATCACCTCCATCTTCTTAGGATCCACCTTAATGCCATCACCTGACACCATATGCCCTAGAAATGCAACCTCTTTCAACAAATATTCACACTTCTCATATTTAACAGACAACTCTCATCCCTCAAGATTAGCAACACTACACTCAAATATTTCACATGATCTTCTTCACTTCGAGAATAAATCAATATATCAACAATAAAGACCACTACAAACATATCAAGGTAGGGTTTAAAGACTCTATTCATGAGATCCATAAATATTGTCGGTGCATTAGTCAAGTAAAAAGACATTACCACAAATTCAAAATGCCAATACCTAGTCTGAAAAGTTGTCTTGGGACTGTCACACTCCCTTACTCTCACTTGGTGGTATTCGGACCGAAGATCAATCTTAGAAAAGTTACTAGCCCCTTGTATTTGTTCAAAAAGGTCAGCTATCTTTGGTAGAGGATACTTGTTGTTTATCGTGACTTTATTGAGTTGTCAATAATCAATGCACATTCTAAGGGAACCATCCTTCTTCTTCACAAACAATACCGGTGCACCCCAAGTGACTTGATAGCCTTATAAAACCCTTCTCCAACAAATCACTCAATTGATCCTTCAACTCTTTCAACCCCACCGAGGCCATATGGTAAGGGGGAATGGAAATGGGTTGTGTATTAGGGAGGAGGTCTATACCAAAGTATATTTCCCTTTGGGAATAACACCGGGAAGATCATCAGGAAAGACATCAAGAAGCTCATTGACTACCGGAACCAACTCAACGGGAAGGACTTTAGAATCAACATCTCTAACCCTTACAAGATGATAAATTCAACCCTTAGAAATCAATTTTTGGGCTTTAAGGCAAGAAATGAATCTATCCTTGACCATCACATTACAACTCTCCCACTCAAGGACGGGCTCATTATGAAATTGGGCTCTACCTTTATGGGTCCTATAATCAATAGAAACATAATATGTATGTAACCAATCAATCCGAAGAATAATATCAAAATCCACCATATTGAATTCAACAAAATCACAACACAAGACTTTATACAATATAGACACAATCTAACCAACTCATGAATTTAAATCCGAAGAATAATATCAAAATCCACCATATTGAATTCAACAAAATCACAACACAAGACTTTATACAATATAGACACAGGACAATTCCTATAGACTCTTTTAGCAATAATGAACTCACCAGCGATGGTAGACACTTCATAAGGTTTAAACAATAATTCTAGACACACATAAAGCATTTTGGCAATAAAAGGAGTAATGAAAGAAAGAGTGGCGCCTAGATCTATAAATTCATACATATCATAATAAAAAACCTTTAAGATACTGGTAACAACGTTGGGCACCTCTCTACTCCTTTTGTTTCTTGGAGAGCACAGAATCTATTTTGCCTTGGAGCACCCTCTTGTTGGCCTCCCTTTGCCCTTTGGCCAACATTAGCACATTGGCCTTGAGGAAAACCATCTCTACCCTTGTTTTGAGTATGAGAAAAATCAAAAACCTTGTGACCCATTTCACCACAACTAAAGAAAGCATTAGAATTTTTCAAATATGGACCACCATGGTTTCTCCCACACCTTTGGCACTTAGGAGTAGTCATCCCACCATTGCCACCATTAAACCTTTGGTTAGACACCCCATCATTAGCAAACCTCTTATTAGGAGAATTAGAGAACCATCAAACTTGGAACTTGTGGCCTTGTTGGAAACGGCCACCCTTAGTACCTTGGAAAATAACTTCAAATCGAGCCCTCATGGACTCCCCACTTCTTCTCTTTCTAAGCTTCTCCCTCTCGAGTTTTTTTACATATGATATGAGCCGAGAAAAGTCCACATCACTCACTAGCATGGTGGTACGACACTCTTCATTCACCAAATCAGACACTCCCAACACAAACTTGTTCATCCTTGATTTATGTTCAACAACCAATTGAGGAGCATACTTGGAGAGCTTGTTGAACTTGAGGGTATACTCCTTCACACTCATGGAACCTTACTTAAGATTCATGAACTCCATCATCTTAGCCTCTCTCAACTCAGTAGGAAAGAACCGGTTGAGGAAGGCAACTTTGAATTCTTCCAAGGAATAACATCATCATTTCCTCTTCTCCAACTTCCATTGCCCAAACCAAATTTGAGCCACACCTTTGAGTTGGTAGGCTGCCAATTCCGTCTTCTCCTCCAAATTTATCCCCATGATGGATAACACCTTATACACATCATCAATGAAGTCTTGGCGATCTTCCTTTGCCTTGGACTCATGAAACTCCAGAGGGTTCATCCTTGTAAAATCCCTCACCCTTGAGGCCGAAATAGGAGCATAAGGAGCTTGGGCCCCTTGGTTCATTTGGTTGGTCATAGCATAGGCCAACATAGTGATTGCATTCCAAAACTCATCTCGGACCGCCCCTCTATCTTGAGGAGCTTGAGGAGCGGGAGGAGCCAATTGGTCCTCGGGCATACGGGCTCTCCTTAGTCTTTCCCTTGGTAGTGGCATAATGTAGAAGAGAAAAGAGCATTCTTTAGGGGGGAAAGCCTTATATTTACATCTAAAGCACAATATAGATCATGAAGAAATGAAACATTTCCTAAAATGCCTCATAGCCTTCCATGAGTAAGACTCTAATCAACGCAGTGTGTTGGATTTTTGAGAACCATTAAAAACCTAGTGCTCTGATACCAAGCTTGTCATGACCCAAGCCTAGGGCCTAGACATGACAAGACAAGTTGAAGTCTGAAGACAACCCAAACAAACCTCTTAGCATACCTTGCACGCATCCTTGGTTGCAGAAATGAAAATATTCATCAGCAAAAGTCAAGTATAAAAAGGGAAGCGAGACTAGGGGAAGGCTTTCATAAATATAGAAACATAAGAAGAGTCAAGCTCAAAAGCATGTAGAAACTTAGTATCCAACAACACCCCTACTTTAGAATGGAGCGGGGGCCAAGACATTCCCCCGAATAATAAGTATTCAACATAAGGGATAAGTCTCAACATAGCATGAAATAGGTAGATATTATCCTCAGAATTGAGGATTCACTAAAGTCTTTGTCAAGGAACCAAACTAGTCACGTGGAGGAGGATGATCAAATAGATCTCCGGCTTCTACATGGTGATATCATGTAGGCATAGATTATGCGTTAGTACATTTGAATGTACTAAGTATGTGGGGTGCAATACAACAATGACATAAGTCAATATATTCAAAATGTATAAGATATAGACAATAGGTACAATCTCAATATGCAATGTATGATCAATGCTTAAAGTAAAACTTGCATGTAAAACATTCAACTTGCATAATATATCATATATATGTGGGAAGAGACCTCAACCAACATAGACCAAGCAACTACAACTTGAAATTCAAGGCATGACACCCCCTCGATATAGGTGACCGGGCATGACACCTCCCAGCGAAGTGTGGTCTACTTGCCAAGGCAAACCAAACATGAAAACATGAACTAGATGGATCCACTAGTATAGAATAGACATAATATGTAATCTTATGGTGGCACATAGTTTAGAGACTAAAGACTTTATGTAAGGGCTCCTTGTATTGAGCCCCTATCTTAAGCCTTAATCGGTGCTAAGTCTAATCCCATGGAATACTTGAAATAATCATAACATGAATAACTTGTAAGAAACATGATAATATGATAAGAGTAGCTCTTTTACATGCTTGACCTCTACTATTAAGCCTAACTTGAACATGAGGGTAAATAATAATCATACATGATCCCTTGCCTTGACATGAATGGCTCACAACAGGTTAAAATCTTGAAATAGGGCTCAACTTGATACTTGTAAATCATAGGTACATTTCATGAATTCAATACATGCTTGAAAGCCCTTAATCATTATGAAATCACTTGACTTGTAAATCATGTAATAGTTCATCAACAACTTCAGAATTCTTGTCATATAATTTTATCAAACACATGGTGGTTTCAGGATACTTGCTCAAAATCATGCAGTTCAAGAGTATATTAACAACTTGAGAATTCTTGTCATGTAATTTCATCAAATATATGGTGAGTTCATGATACTTATTCAAAATTATGCAACTCAAGAGTATAAGAAGAGAGTGCAATCAATTCAAAATCAACCCACAAATATTATGGTAAAACCCTCACTTAGGGTATCTTGAAATTCATCACAAAGCTCATAATAGTCCATAGTTTCATAGACCAAATAATGCATAGTCTTAATAGACAAAATTAATTCATGGAATAAGCATAAGATAGATATTCATGCATAATCAATCAATACTTGATAAAACTCCAATATAGTTTAGGTTCATATTTCATAATAAAAGGTACCCGTAGGTAATACAACTTAAAATCATGTAATTTTCATAAAAAGAGAAGATTGGGCTCTATGGGTAAAACGACCCATGGATGAAGATCCATATACCTTAAACCTTGAATTTGTTAAAATGTAGTTGAAGGAGACTTAAAGCTTGAGATGAGTTCATGAGTTTCAAAATTAAGCTTGAAATCCTTGAATTTGAATGACAGATTTGATAAAGTCTTAGAGAGGTTTTAGAGATGGTGTTGTGAGTTATACAGTTGAAAAATGGCTAAGTAAGGATGATTTCACATTTAAATGCTCATGAGGCTATTACCCCAATGACCTTGGATGAAATAAGAAAATTGGAAAATATTTTTACACTAGTCCGCATCTAGTCCATGATGCAGACCAAATGCAAAGGGACCACTTATGCTAGTCCGTACCCCAGACGTGTTGTCACTTGGGCGTGGACAGACACTAGAAATTTAGAAATTAACAAAAATTATTTTTTGCTACAGGTCTTCTAAAATCCAGGCTATACCCATTCCCCACTCAATTGTGTCCCCCTGATCAAGAATATGAAGTTAGATTTCCAAAATCATGTACGGATTTTGAAATATATGGAAATTACAATTATGGGGTATTCTGAAGAACATGAAGGGTGTTTTAGGTTCACAAAACAAATGGACTTCTATATTTTGATGAATTAAGGATTCTCAATCATTGATTGGTTCTTTGCAATTAGATCTTATAGTCTTGAAGTCAGATTATATTCAAAATAGTTTCCTGACTTTTGTCTACAGTTTCTCTCTCTTGTTTTCTTAACTTCCTTCTTCCATTAGGAGTCAATCACCTTCCCTTAAAATAGGGAAGTGGTTGGGTGGTTACAACTGCCTACTTAATAAATAATAACTATCTAACCTAATCTAAATACATCAGGTTGGACAGTTATATAAAAGTTGCATCATAGTAAATTAAAATTTGTTATTCAGGTTGGGTTAAGATTAGATTGGGTGGGTCCATATGTGCGACCCATGATCCCTAAAGAATCTTACATCTCCCACTTCACACATAGCAAACAAGACTCCATTCAATATTACATCAACGTTACACACAATTCATATGATAAAAATGGTTTGTGCAACCCTGTGAGCATAAAGGCTTGCTATCAAGGACTTATAACCTTTTTATTGGAATTCAATCACATATGAAAAGAATCCACTATCAACATGAGGATATCTATACTCACAATACCCCAAACATTAATTACTCTAGCAGTTAATCATCTTATCCCTCATCCTCTTTAAGAGGTGAGCTCGAGTTCAAATTCAATTTCAGCTTGTATAGCCTTCCCTTTTTACTCGAATCTATCTATTTCAAATCAACTGTTTTCCCAAAAATGCATAGCATTTCCAAATCATACATGGCTATTAGTAATGTGATAAAGTAGTAACATTGATCAAAATTTCAAGAAACTGTAAAAGGTCAAAGGGTAATCAATTGAAAAGTTCAACTATGACTTTTCAGGGTCTCACACAATGAAAAAATAGGGATCATTCTTTCATTAACCATTCTGTCTCACAACACAAGTGGTATGAACCACGTGATATGATGTTCTCACCTTACATTGATGCATGTGTCTTACTCCAACATCATTTAGACTTTTGTCTAGGCATTCTCAATGTTTAACCCAAGTTTCTCTCTACAATTATCCTCAAACTCATTTCTCAGAGAGACTCTTATCTGGTTTCTAAAATAAGTCTAAATGTGGAAATGATACATATCTCTTCATGTTCCCCAACGTAAGAGGCGATTGCTCGTGTGAGAGAGCCAATCTCATGACTTTTTTAACACATTAAACATTACCACACGCCTTTAGGATATAAAACAATCTTATATTGATATGAATGTTATAACAATAAAGTTATATTACAAAACAAATCAAATCATACATAAGCTTAGAGTCTTAACATGTTTCTCAAATAAGTCTCTGGATATAGCCTTCGTAAAGGGATGAACTACCATTTCACAAGTAGGAATATATTGTAAATTCACTTCTCCACATGCTACTATATCACTTGCAAAAATTATACTTGATATCTATGTATTTGGTTTAGCTATGATACTTAAGATCTTTTATATATGCAATAGGTATCTGACTAACAGAATAAAAATTCATAGGACCCTTAGGATTCTAAGCAATATTCAAATGCTCAAATAATTGCTTCAACCAAACAACTTTTTGTACTACAGATGCACAAGCTACTAACTCAGATTCCATGGTTGAAAGAGTTGTGCAAGTTTGTTTCTCCATGGTTGAAAGAGTTGTACAACTTTGTTTCTCCATGGTTGAAAGAGTTGTACAAGTTTGTTTCTTGCTTTTCCATGAAATAGTTCCACTATTGAGCAAGAAAACATAACTAGAAGTGGATTTCCTATCACTTCGATCTTCAGCCCAATAAACATCTGTATAGCCTCTCAATAGCAAATCAGATCCACTATAACATAGTGAATAATTTATAGTTCCCTCTAGATATTAGAACATGCTCTTCACTGCCTTCCAATGATCTATTCTGGGAATTGATTGATATCTGCTTACCAGACTTACGAAATAAAAAATATCTGGTCTAGTACACATCATAACGTATATCAAACTCCCAAAAGAACTAGAATAAGAACTTGAGACTTTTGTTCCTTCTCTATATCACTTCTAACACATATCAAGGCTTAAAGTTTCACCTCTAGATATTTCAGTATCCATGCAACTACTCATTGAAAACGTTCTAATATTTTTCTTATGAAGTATTCTTGAGGCAAACTCAAAAATTTCTTGGAACTATCTCTCTGGATCTTAATGCCCAATATGTAGTCTGCTTCACCCATATTTTTGATATAAAATGACTTCGAAAACCATGACTAGATAGTTTTCAGATACTCCAAATCATTTTCGGCTAATAGTATATCATCTATGTAAAGAGAAAGAATTACAAACTTTTCATTAGATTTTTTCTTCACATATATGCAATGGTCTTCATCGATCATGGTGAAATGTAATGAAATAACCTCTTTATGAAATCTCAAGTACCATTGCCTTGAAGATTGCCCCAAGCCATAAATGGATCTTTTGTATTTACAAACTTTCTTTTCTTGGCCCTTAACAATGAAACCTACAGGTTTTTCCATGTAGATTTCCTTGCTTAATTCTCCATTGAGAAAAGCAGTATTCACACCCATTTGATGTAATTCTCAGTCTAAACGTGCAACTATAGCCAAAAGAAGTCAAACAGAGGTAAACTTCATAGGTAGTGAAAAGGTTTCCTCATAATCTATTCTAGCTTCTTGGGTAAATGATCACAGTCAAGATACACATCTTTTTGAAGTAAAAGTGGTCCTAAAAGTAATAAAACTAACCAAGGTTAGGGTCAAATCCCACAGGGAATACGAGACATTACAATTTGGTTCACAAATAATCAATTCAAGAATTAACTAACTCAATTCCCTAAAAGAAAGGGCGGGGGGAGGTTTGCAATAATTGTTAGGAAATTAATCTAAACTAACTAAAATTTAAAGACAAGCAATAATGGAGAGCAACTTCGGTATTGTGTTCCCCATGATTCACTAACTCAACATCCTAGGATATCACAATTCTTAACTAGAATATTTCTTGCAGGACGATAATTTAGGTTCTTCCAACCCTTTGAACAAAGGTGAAGGTCAAATTTCACTATAGGAATTGGCCTATCTCAATAGTGTGCTTAACTAATCATTACCCATAGTCCAGTCAACCTCCCTTTGGTCGAGTTTGGTCGATTAGACGAGAACACATCATCGAATCCTATTAATCATTCTCTTTTGCTATTCATTACCACCTAGATTGGGAAGGTAACACTAGGCAAGTTCTAATGTTGGCCACCACTAGAAAACAATTATAATGAAGAGAAATGGTTAATATATGCAAATACCCATTCTAAGAATCACAAATAATCTAGGTTTTCTAAGTTAGATTCTCATGATTCCCATGACCCCAAGTTGTGGGTCTAGCTACTCATATCTTGGGCAAATAAAAAATAATGAATAGAGAAGACATGGTTAATCATTTACTCGAGAAGATTGAAGAACAATAAAACCCAATATGTATTGAGAATTACAAGATTGTAAGATGAATTTAATCCACAAGTGAATCTCTTCTCCAGAATGTAGTCTCCACAATCAAAACCTTAAGAATATTCTAATTTCTTTCCCTTTACTCTATTCTCAGCTGATCTCTTTGTAAAAAAACTAAATAAATCTTTTATATGACCTAGTATTTGCTATTTTTAGTATTTACAGACAAGTCCCTAAAGTAATTAAAAAAATTGGTTAGCACGTTTTACGACTTGCAGTTACAACTCATAACTAGGGTCACGAGTCATAATTGGGCTTTCGTATTCAGCCCTTGGATTTTGGACTTCACTGCTACGAAACCTTTTCATTAGTCGTAGTCTGATCTACAACTCGCATTTCCCTCTCATAGTCCATATCTACAAAACTTAGTCCAAAACTAGGGAATATTGAAAATTGCTATGAAACCTTTCGGTATGACTCTTAGAGTGGTCTATGACCCATGACTGGATTTCATATGGTTGAGCTTCTGTTTTGCTTCAACACTAGAAGTCTCCAAAAGACTACCTCTATAACTTGTAAATTGAGATACGACTCATAGAGGGTCTTGTATGTCCTTAAAAATTAGCAAAATCTACAACTTTCCAAAAGTTGTGCTAACCTGCTTTTTTTATAAAAACAAACACAAAAACATAGAAAACCCATATATGTCACATAGAGAACACAAAAAATCTCAAGTTTTAGGCATCAAATATGTTTTATTTTTACAGCACATCAACACCCTCAACTTAAAATTGTTGCTTGTTCTCAAGTGATGACTCAATCTAACTAAATAACACAATAACACATAAAACGGAACTAATGACATGTATCTTGCACAATTTAAGCCCAAGTACCCATACCATCTTTTCGAAACAAGACTAAATAGCTATTTTAAAACCAAGACATGATAATGTATTTGACAACATAACTATGACAATCAAGAAAATATCCATAATCCACAATTACTGTAAAAGTCAAATGCTAACAATGGAATGCAGATGCCCTCACAGAAAGAAGTTCCAACTAACATACTCAAAGATGATTTTAAGATTAATACTGAGACTGTGCAAACATAATCACACTCATAAAGATATTCATACATGAAACGACCCCAAAAAGTTTTCAAAAATATGCTTCAAAAATATCCATATTCGTCATTTCTATATATCTCAAAATTCGTGCATGATATTAAAAATTCGACTTCATATTCTTGTTCAGGGGGCAAAACTAGGTGGAGAATAGGTATAACCTGAATTTTAGAGGACCCGTAGCAAAAAATAAATTTCACGAAAATTTCAAATTTTAGTAGCAGTCAGTGTTAGCTATGCGATGCCATCACAGAGTAGTGTATTTTGTTGCCAGTTTTCTAATCTCAGTCTGAGGCTTTGGGGTCTTGGACCTAAGACTTCCTATGCATAAAAACATCTAAACATAGTCATTTTCCAACCCATATCATTCAAGACATTCCTCAAAACACTCTCAAACTCTTAGCCAAATATTTTATCCAAAATCATGTGTCTCAAACGCATTCTGAATTCAAGAAATTCATTCAAGCTTCAAGTTCCCAATCAAATCTTCCTCAAAGAAATATCTAAAGTTGAGGTATGTGGGTTTCAACCCTTGGGTTTCTTTCACCCATGGTGCCCAACCTTCTTTTTTACATAAATTGCATATTTATAAGTTGGTTTACTTATGAGTCATACTTATTATGAATTTTAGTTATAAACTATGTTGGGGTTTCATAACAATGTGACTGTTTAAACATGTTTTGGTCTTTGAATCTATGTTCTTTTATGAGATTTGATGAAGGATTTCAATGTATATTGTATGGGGGTATTACAAAGTGTTGCTGGATTGATTTACATTATGTTTTCTCACATTATTTTACTCCTAAATTGCATGACTTTGAACTAGCATTGCACTCTTACCAAGGTCCAACATGTCCTGTACCTCTACTACATAGATAAGAGCGAGGGCCAAGAAAAAGCAATCAGGCTCACCCTCATAATCAATACATTATTCAAAGAGAATGTCTTAATACATAGAAAGAGATCATAACTAACATTCCCAAAATGGAGGACTCACCAACAAGCTTGATAGAAGTTGTACTAGCCACGTGGAGGAGGAGAATGATCAAGCGGTGCCCCGGTTCCTATATTGTGATATCATATAGGCATAAAGTATGCGTTAGAATATTTGAATGTACTAAGTATGAAGGATGCATTACAACAAGAGGTAACATCATAGGCAAAATGCATAATCATAAGCAATGAATAACATAGTAGCAATATGACATGTATGAATGATGCTTGAAGTAAAACCATGCTTATATAGATCATAATACGAGTGTAAGAAGTGATTATTTTAGTGCAAGCCAAGGCCTACCACCCCCTTGGATAGTCTCATGAGGTACTAACCCCTTCATGAGGTTGATGGAGTACAAACCCCCCACTGAGGTTGATGAAGTACTAACCCCCTATCGAGGTTGATAGAGTACAAACCCCCTAGGTACCAACCCCCAACAAGGTCACCTGGCCCTACCACCCCCTGAGTTAGGCGACTAAGGTACCAACCCCTCGATAGGTTACCTTGGCCTACAACCCCCCGAGCTAGGCTTGGTCATACCCAACACTATATAGAGATATATCATATATAGACACACTCCTTTCATGATCATATACATACATTCCTTTTCACCATCATTACATCATCATTCTATCATAATTTTATTATCATTTCATCATCATATAGTCATTCATCTCATAAGACATACATTCGACTTTTAATTCCTCAAGAATCCACAATCGGACATTTTATCAAACACTTAGATGGTGTGTAATGCTAGTGTAAAACTATGCAATTCAAGAGTGAAATCATGCTAGAAAAATTAGTGTAAAGATATCAATACATACTTAGTGACACCCTCAAACAATATACATCAAGCCCCTTCATCAATTCTCATAATAGAACCTTGCTTCATAGCTCCAAACATAGTAAAACAGTCACGATTTCATAAAAACAACATGGTGTGTAGTGATTTTTTATAATAGATAAGAGCCATGAATAAATAAACTTTAAATCATGCTATTTTGAGTGAAAATATCATGGGCATCATGGGTGAAAGGAACCCATGAAAGAAAAACACATACCTTAGCTTAGGAGATGAACTTGATGAAGATTGGAGACGGTGACTTGAATCTTGAAGAAGAACCTTGAAGGAAATCCTTAGTTCCGGATGAGGGTTTGACAATTGAATTTAGGAGTGAAAAATTTGTCAAACTGTGTGAGTGAGTATTAGCGAATTTCTAGGATGATATGAGGGTGAAAAATGATTATGTATTGGCATTTTCACATTTGAGAACACTCAGGCCCAAGACTTAGAAGTCTTGGACCGAGTTTTAAAAAAAGGCCATTTTTTGTACAGTCCGCAACTCGAATTGGCCACTGGAAATTGCATTCTTAAATTTTTATAATTGCTAATCTTTAACTCTTAAATTGGGGTTAGACCCTCCTTCCCCTAATTTTGAACCCCTGAACAAGAACATAAAGTTGAATTTTTGATATCGCGCATGGATTATGAGATATATGGAAATTATAATTTTGAACACTTCCGAGGCACATTTTGGGCACTTTTTGGGGTCATTTTACCTATGCTACCTTTCTACCCTTATGTGCTATTCATTATCTCATGCTTACATGTAGGATTATGACCTATGCTAGCTCTTTACCCTCATGTACTACCCATTATCTACTAGAAGGGGTTATGACCTTTGCTATATCTCTTACCTCTAGTACAAGGTATTTGGATGATCTAATCAAGACACCTTATTGTGTTAAAAAAGTTATGTAAGTATGATTATTTTCAAGCATGTTTTACTTCAAGCATTGTTCATGCATACTATATTGCTAATATACTATCTCTTGCTTATGATTATGCATTTTTATTATGTTGCCTATCTCTTGTTGCATTGCATCCTACATACTTAGTACATTCAAATGTACTAACACATACTGTATGCCTATATGATGCTACCATGTAGGAATCAGAGCCTCTCATGATCATCCTCCCCATGGCTAGTTGATCATCTTGGATATAAGAACATTATGCCTACATGAAGTTACCATGTAGGAACCGGAGCTCCACTTGATCATCTTCCTCCTCCACGTGAGTTTGACATCTTGAAGAAGAACTTTCGTGAGTCCTCAAGTTCAGGGATGCTAGTTATATTTCTCTTGTCTTTGATATCTCTTTATGTTGAAATTTGAACCATATTTGGTGAGTCCTCAACTCCGAGGGCAACATCTTTGGTCTTATGCGATACAAATACTCTTTTTTTTTATTGTATGCTTTTTACTATAAGGGTGAGCTCGAAAAGTTGTCTTTGCCCCAGCTCAATTCTAAGTTTAGAGGTATTGTTGGACAAGTTATGTAATGATGCTTTGAGCTTTGACTCTCTTGACTCTTGTATGATTTAAGCTATGAAAGACTCCCTTAGCCTCTTTTATCCTTATTTTATGTTCTCTTGTTCATGTTTAATTGCTTCTGCGACAAAGGATGTGTAATGATATGTTAAGAGGCTTGTTTGGGGTCCCTTTGGGTTCCCCATTCACTGTGTAAAGTCTAAGCCCTAGGTCCGGGTCATTGCAAAGATGGTATCAGAGTACTAGGTTATTAATGATCCTCGGTGTCCAACACACCACATCGATTAGAGTCTTGTTCATAGTTGTGAAGTGCACCACGACTATGAGCAAGAGGCTATAAGGCATTTTAGGAAATATTTCCCTTCTTACTCTATATCATGCTATAGGAGTTAAGGTAATGCTTTCCTCTAATGAATGTTTTTGCTATGCTAGATCATGCCTATCCCAAGTGGAAGAAGAGCTCATACACCAGAAGAACAACTGGCCTACCTTGTTCCTCAAGCTCCTCAAGGTGGAGGGGCTATCGAAATTGAGTTCCAAAATGATATAACTATATTGGCCCATCACATGACTAATCAAATCAACCAAGGGGCCCGAGCCCCTCATGTTCCTACTCCGACCTCTAGGGTGTGGGAATTTACAGGTTCACCAGAGTTCTACGGGTCTAAGTTGGATGAGAACCCTCAAGAATTCATAGATTTATAAGGTGCTATCCTTCGAAGGAAAAGCCAGATCTAGCAGCTTATCAACTAAAAGATGTAGCTAAAATTTGGTTTGTGTAATAGAAGATCGAGAGGGGAAATCATGATACCATTCCTTGGGAGGAGTTCAAAGATTCTTTCCTCAATTGGTTCTTCCCTCTTGAGTTGAGGTTGGCTAAAATGGTGGAGTTCATAAACCTTAGTCAAGGTTCCATGAGTGTGAGGGACTATGCTCTCAAGTTCAACAAGCTTTCCAAGTATGCACCACATTTAGTGGCCAAGTTGAGGTCTAGGATGAACAAGTTTGTAATAAGTCCATCTGACTTGGTGAATGAAAAGTGTCATGCCGTCATGTTGATAGGTGATATGGACTTGTCTCAGCTCATGACATATGACGAACAACATGAAGAGGAGAAACTTATGAAGAGGAGAAGTGGAGAGTCTAAGAGGGCTCAATATAAGGGTAATTATCAAGGTGCTAAGGGTGACCGCTTCCAACAAAGTCATGAATTTCAAGGCTAAAGGTCCTTTAGTGCTCCAAACAAGAGATTTGTTAACAATGGGGGTGCTTAACCCAAGGGCCCAAGGTGGCAATAATGGGATGAGTTTTCTAAAATGCCAAAAATATGAGAAACATCATCATGGAAAATGATTGAAGGATTCAAATACGTGTTATGGGTGTGGAAGAGTAGGCCATAAGCTTATTGATTGCCCTTATGTTTAGAACAAAGGTAAGGATGGTTGGCGTTCAAGGTCAAGGTGGCCATGTCGATCAAGGGGCTCAATGAGGCTAACAAGAGGGCGCTCTATGACATAATCAATTCTATGCTCTTTAAGGGAGGAAAGAAGGTGGTTAGAGCTCCTTAAGGATTGTGATATGAGTGTGTGTTATCACCTCGGTAATGCTAATTTTGTGGCTGATGCTTTGAGTAGGGTGTCTATTGGTAGCCTAGCTCGTGTTGATGATGGTGACAAAGAGGTGACTAGAGAGGTTCATCGGTTGCCTAGATTGGGAGTTAGGTTAGAGGAAGTTGAGAATGGTAGTATAGTGGTTTTGATAATGTCAAATCTTCTTTGGTTAATGAGGTCAAGATAAAGCAAGACTATGACCCCACCTTACTAGAGTTGAATGCTTTGGTGGAAGGTAATAAAGTGGGGTTTTCTTCCAGGGGGAGATGGTGTCTTTAGGTACTAAGTAGGCTAGGTGTGCTTGTGTTGATGATTGGGTTGACTTGGAAGTCCCACCCATAAAAGGTGGTCCAATTTGGTATTAAAGGGAATTGAGTCTATGTTTTATGGGTCCTTATAGAGTGTTGAGGAGGATTGGTAAAGTTGCATACAAATTGGAGTTGCCTATGGATATGGATAAGGTTCGTCTGGTTCTTCATGCATCTAGGTTGAGTAGATGTGTTGGTGAGTCAAGTGCTATAGAAGTCTTTGAGGTTGTGGGTGTTGTGGAGGATGAGTTGGCTTAGGAAATGGTCCGGGTGGAGATATTGGATGGATGGGTGGACAAGTTGATTAATAAGGATGTAGTGCTCGTCGAGGCCCTTTGGAAGAATCATCAAGTCCAAAGTGTCACTCAGGGAGCGTGAGCGGGCATGGGGAAGAGATATCCTTACCTCTTTTATTCAATTCAATCTTATGATACCAAATCAAGTTCTTTTATGATTCTAAGTCTTAAGTTTAAGCCCTTATGTCTTTTACAAGCATTCATGTTTATGTGGACAAGTTTATGGTGATTTTGATACTTATGTTGAGATTTTTGAAAATGGTGTTTAAGTGCATAATTGTATTCCTGTTGGGGTTGATTTGTTCATGATTAGTCTTCTTATGTACACTTTTTTGACATTCAAGGATGAATGTTCCCAAGGGAGAGATATTGAAATGACCCCAAAAAATGTTGGAAAATGTGTCTTGAAAATGTCCATATTCATAATTTCTATATATCTCAAAATCTATGTGTGATATCAAAAATCAGACTTCATATTATTGTTCAGGGGGAAAAATTAAGTGGGAAATAGATTTAACCTAAATTTTAGAGGAGCTGTATTGAAAAACGAATTTTGCAAAATTTTAAATAGCTCCAGGACGCGCTGCCATTGCAGAGCAGTGTATTTTGTTGTCAGTTTTCTAATCTCGGTCCAAGGCTTTTGGGGTCTTGTGCCTAAGCCTCCTAATGCCTAAAAACACCTATAATTTGTCATTTTTCAACCCTATATAATTCAAGACATTCCCTAAAACCCTTTCTAACACTTAGCCGAATATTTCATCCAAATTCAAGTGTCTCAAACTCATTTTGGATTCAAGAAATTCATTCAAGCTTGAAGTGCCCAGTCAAATCTTCATTAAAGAAATCTCCAAAGTTGAGGTATGTGGGTTTCAACTATTGGGTTCTTGAACCCATGGTGCGCAATCTTTATTTTTACATAAATTGTATGTCTCTAAGTTGATTTACTTATGGGTCTTACTTATTATGAATTTGGTTATAAACTATGTTGGGGTTTCATAAAAATATGACTATTTAAGCATGTTTTGAGCTATGAATCTATGATCCATTATATGATTTGATGAGGGGTTTCCATGTATCATGACTATTTAAGCATGTTTTGAGCTTTGAATCTATGTTCTATTATAAGATTTGATGAAGGGTTTCAATGTATATTGCATGGGGGCATTACCAAGTGTTGGTGGGTTGATTTACATTAAGTTTTCTCACATAATTTCATTCTTGAATTGCATAATTTTGAACTAGCATTGCACACCCAGTAAGTGTTTGATAAAATGTCAAGTCAAGGATTTTTAAGCTTTCTATGATCTATTACATGATTTATGTAAGTCGCGGTTGTTGATGAGTTATTGAGTCTTATGCTAAGGTTTATACACTTATGAATTTTGAAGCCTACTAGATAGGGTTATGAACTACGTTATATGTCTCACCCTCTAGTAGAAGGCCAATTTCTACATGAAGGGGTTATGAACTATGTTGTACACCTTACCCTCATGTATGATTTGATGTTATGCAATGTCATGTACTCATATGAAGGGGTTATGAACTATGTTGTACACCTTACCCTCATGTATGATTTGATGTTATGCAATGTCATGTACTCATATGAAGGGGTTATGAACTATGTAGTATGCCCCACCCTCATATGCGATTCAATATTTTGTATTATCTCATTTTCAAATGTAGGGGTTATGACCTTTGCTACCTTTCTACCCTCATGTGCTATGCATCATCTCATGCTTACATGTAAGGGTTATGATCTATGCTATTTACCCTCATGTACTACCCATTATCTACTAGAAGGGGTTATGGCCTATGCTATATCACTCACCCTCTAGTACAAGGTATTTCGTTGATCTAATCGTGTCACCTTATTGTGTTAAACAAGTTATGTAAGTATGATTATTTTCAAGTATGTTTTACTTCAAGCATTGTTCATACATGCCATGTTGCTAATATACTATCTCTTGCTTATGATTATGCATTTTTGATTATGTCACCTATGTCTTGTTGCATTGCATCCTACATACTTAGTACATTCAAATGTACTAATGCATACTCTATGCCTACATGATGTTACCATGTAGGAACCGGAGCTCCACTTGATCATCTTCCTCCACCACGTGGCTAGTACTATCATTGAAGCAAGTTTTGTGAGTCCTCAACTCCGAGGATGATATCTATGGCCTTATGTTATGGAAAGACTCTCATTATTTTGTTGTACACTTTTGACTAAGAGGGTGAGCTCAGAAAGTTGTCTTGGCCCCCGCTCAATTCTATGTTTGGAGGTATTGTTGGACAAGTTATGTAATGATGCTTTGAGCTTTTACTCTCTTGACTCTCATATGTTTTAAGCTATGAAAGACTCCCTTAACCCCTTTTAGCCTTATT
Organism: Solanum virginianum; assembly: GCA_000787875.1. Lineage (NCBI taxonomy): Eukaryota > Viridiplantae > Streptophyta > Magnoliopsida > Solanales > Solanaceae > Solanum > Solanum virginianum. Next base: position 23,448 of record DF361720.1, read on the forward strand.
TTATGTTCTCTTCTTGATGTTTAATTGCTTTCGCGACCAAGGATGAGTAATGGTATGCTAAGAGGCTTGTTTGAGGTCCCTTATTCACCGTTTCACGTCTAGACCCTAGGTCTAGGTTGTGACAATACACATTGGCTAACACCATATGCTTGCCCCTACGCTCATGGCTCAGATTCTCAACTAGCCGAACTTGGATCACCTCCTAATACATTCAATCTACCATCAAACTTATAGTAACAGGGCAAGTTCTGAATTAGCACAAAATATTCATGAATCTGGCAAAATAAGCTCACTCACACATGACAATGCATACATTGTCAACAAGAAACTCACAGATCATGCTTCATATCTTAGTTACCCTCACTCATTAAGACAAATATTGCCAAACACTCGAATATATGGTTGTAATATAACTACTAATCAAAATTTTGGTGGGGTACCAATTTTCAAAATATTTCAAAATAATCATCAAAATAGTGTACATGTCATAAGTTCAAGTACAACATGCTACAAATATTACCTAAAATAATTTAAACATGCTAGTTCAACAAGTATTAAATATCCACGAGGAAAAACAACACAAGCAAGAAAATCTCAGGATCAAAATTTAGGGTAGTTATGGACTAAAAGCTGCTCAGACTTCACATCTTTCCATAACTGCCAACACCCCATCAAAAACTTTGTGCAATGTCCTCAATGCACCAATTAAGAAAAAGTATAATAGTAGGGGCCTGAAAATATACCTCAGGACCCAAGCATCTGCCCACCTTGGGTTGCCTCCTAAGCAGTGCCTGACTTATAGTCACGGCACGACAGAGCCATCTTAAGTAATTAGACTTCCCCAAGATCAGATTCTTTAACGTCTTGATCTCCTCTACATTTCCAAGGTATGGCTTGATTCTTTGGCCATTTACTTTTGAAAGTGACTCCTGATATACTGTCAAAATATAACACATTTCATGCCTAAAACAAGGTATTTTATAAGTTCTTAATGCGTCTTTTTATGGTTTTTATGTATTTTTGTGTTATTTTTGTAGAAAATACAGGTTAGCATGATTTTGGGAGGAAATTATAGATTTTGATAATGTTCAGGACATACGAGCCACCCTACCAGTCATAGCCTAAGCTACGAATCATAGAGTGCCCTTGTAGCAGGAAATAATGTCCAAAATTAGGAATTTGCAAAGTGAAGGTCAGTTATACGAGGCCAGGTTATGAGTCGTATGTTTCACTACGACTCATTGGAAAGTGCCTTGTAGCCTGACACAATGTTGCTGAAATTTTGACCAAGAACTGTAACTAGGGACTAAGAGAAGACACTACAAGTCGTAGATCATACCATGAATCGTAGCAATCAATTGTGGCAGTCAAGTACAAAATGTGATGTGTTGGCTACGAAAGCTTGACTATGACTCATAGGTTACCTTACTAGTCGTAACTGCAACTGTACCAGCTACCAACTGTATTTTTTATTTTATTTTTAGGGTCTTTTTGTAAGAGTATAAATAGTTAATGATAGGGTTTTTGAAAGGGAGATTTGACACTTTACAAATTCTACATAAACTTTGAATATTCTTAGAGAACTTTTCTAGGGTTAAGTGTAGATTTTAGTTTTTCATATTTGAAGATCCATTTTTGGGGTTTGAAATCACATGTAATCAACTTCCATAAATCCAAGCTTGTGGTTTCAACTTCAAGGTATTTTTTCCTTCATTGCTTTTGGGTAATATCTCAACCATGTCTTTCATATTCATTATTTGTGATTTTGCCTTAGCCATGAGTAGCTAAGCACCTACAACTTGGGGTTGTGGGAACCATGAGGAGTTGAATTGAAATAACCTAGATTTGGTGCATTTCATTGATTAGGTATTTGCATGTATTGTCTATTTCCTTTCATTTTGAATGTTTCTTGGTGGTGCCCAACACCATATCTCGCCTACTATCATGATCCCAACCAAAGTAGTGACGAATAGGAAAAGGGAAGTAGATGACAAGATTTGATTGATGTGCTCTCGTCTAATCAACTAAACCTGAGCAAGAGGAGGTTGAATGGGACAATGTGTAACAGATAGTTGGGATGCCATGGTTGCCGATGAAGCACCATGGTGAAATTCAACCTTCACCTTTACAAAAGGGCTAGAAGAACCTGAGTTACTGTCCTACATGCAATGTCTTGATTGGAGTTATGTTGTCTAGGGTAACTGAGTCAAAGAATTATGGGGAACATGATTCCTGAGTTGTCCCTTAATTTGGTTGTCTTTCATATTTGTAGTGTATTATTTCTATTTGTTCTTCATTTTAAATTGCAAACCCCCTATTCTAGAGAATATAGTGATCAATGCTTGAAATAATTGTTAGTGGATCAATATAGTCAAGCCCCGTATTCCCTATGGATTCGACCCTAACCCTTGGTTAGGTTTATACTAGACTGCGATCGCATTATTATTGGAGCATAAACATAAAAAATGATGGCTCTGTTACCAGGTAATATGGCAAGGTTCTTGACTTGATGTCAGTATTAGTTAATTCAAGTATTAATTTCTAGATTCTCTTGTATTTTACTTTTGTTTTTTGTTTTTGTTGTTTGATTTTGCTTGCAAGGTATACTATGTTTGTTTGCCCAACAGAAGGAGCCAAGGAACCCCTTAATTCCAATCAATTTGGAGATCCACCAAATCACAAGAAAAATGGCCGAAAAGAATGAGGATGTCACGATTGATGAAGCCTATCACACCCAAAGTCCCGTTAAGGTGGACTGGCATCCATTGCCAATAAGGCTAAGGAGAACCAACCTGTATCCAAGAACATTCTATACACATTTTAAGGGATTTATTCATTCAACATGCCTTTAAGAAAGTAAACAGTAATAACAAGCCAAAAGGAAATGCATATGGCTAGCCCATTGGGGTCACATTGTCTAAAGTACAAGATATGACCACACTTTAAGTTACATAGTCTACAAAGCCTCTAGATAAGGAAAAGTATCGGATAAAGGTTATGATAAGCCCCACCTTGACTAACTATACAATATAAAATTATAAGTTCTAGACACACAAAGCTCTGAAGCAACCTGGAGCTTGGTAACAACAACTGAATATCCTGTACTCCTACTGGGGAGATCTACTCGGACCAGCACCTGCAGCATAAAATGTAGGTCCCCTATATGGGATATCAGTATGAGAAAATGTACTAAATATGTGAAGTAGGAAATACTATATATGAAGTAACAACTCAAATGAAACTATGCACTAGTGTAGGATAAGAGACCACCTGTTGTTATACTATAGGATCCTGTACTTTATGTTCTTTTTATTACTTTACCTTTACTGTATAATCTGTGCACAACATGTAATATAAATGACCAGCTTATCAGTGGTAAATCTATATTAGGATTGGCTGTGGCTAGGCTTTTCCTTTCACCCCTTGGGCTATCCCCTATAATAGGATCAACCTTGGCTAGGTGATTCTTCCACCTCTCGAGTTACCACCCATCAATAAGCAATATACTTTATCTTTCAATTAATTTTGAGATGATTCTTTTGGTGGTAATAATATTGGAGCTGTAGGACTGTAGATGTAGCATGTGAAATGTAGATAATCACATAAGACAATATGACAATGAAAAGAGTACGTTACACAAATAATGAAATACGTATGAGATGAAACAGCTCGTGATCTTTATTTAGCAACAAGAACTCATGTATCTTGGAATCCAAGTACGTATGTAGATTTGAAGGTGACTATATATAGGAGCATATCACCATGTGAAAGAGTGAAGACACAATTTATAGTTATGTCAGAGTTGGTAAGTACCTTTATGTGCCAAGGAAGAATCTAGATTCCATGCCAAATAATACGAAATCGAGTAGCCTTACATACCTCGTTGTACGACATTGCTATTACCTCGAGATAACCTTCCCTTCATCCAAATATTTATCTACCATATAGTAGGTGATAAAACTTGCATTAGTAGCAAATAGATACATCTTGGAAACCCAATCTCATAAAAAAATAACACACGGGCAGCAAGCGTATAATTAAAAACCCGAGAGTATTCTTTCAACCTTTCCGCCCCTAATCATATTTTCTAATACACATTCTCATATACATGTCATGTGCAGCCTGTTTTATAGTCATACCAGTCTTACAACAGCCAACAAAGCACAACACATAACAATTCTACACAACATACAAATGCGATTGTAGTGCCATAACAGTCTTACAATAGCCCACAAAGCATAACACATAACAATTCTACAAAAAATACAAATAAGAGGCATAACGTTACATCCCTTCGCTCTATTTTGACGTCGACAATTCGAAACCTGTTCAACTTTAAACAAATACCCCACCATATATACACATAACAATAGTCCTAAAATAGTAAAAAAAATAGTTCTAAATTATATGAAGAACGTGAAACAACAATCTCCGATCATCATCCCACAAGTTCCTATTAAGAGCACAATTACGATATCATATAAGAACTCACTTTTACCGAGTGTAAAAATGGTACAGTAGCCCTTATATATCATTATAGAACCAAGAATCATTAAGAATAGTAGCCTCCCTTCATAATCAATCCAACCAAAAAGAGAAAAGCTTCCAAATACACAAGAAAAATGTACAACAACCTTTGGAACAAATGCTGTCCAACAATTTCAGCAAAGGTATAATCAGCTTAGCCTCTTGTTTTAATGAGAAAACAATACTAAACAAATAAGTATTCTTACTTACCTTTACCCTCAAGGTGTATGGTTTCTCCAAGAACCTTAAAAGTCTCCTTGTGGTTGCTTTGCAAGATTAAGAAGGTCTAAGTTAAATAACTTGAAGGAGCTCCTTGTAAGCCCTTTTAAAAGATTTGTTTGGTTGACTTTCTCTACATTTTAGGCCTTATTTTATCAAGTGAGTAATGTAGCATTTTCCCCTTTCACTTGGGCTTTAAAGGGCTCCAAATTGATGGGCTTTACTGCCCATTTTCCCCTTTCTCTTAGTTGGTTTGGGCCTAAATTATCAAAGAAATTGTGATGTCTTTGGGCTTTTTTTATATCCTTCTTGGGCTGAAAATATATTCCATTTATGATGCTAAAACATGGGCTAAATTTACACCCTTAACACAGACTTTATTCATAATTGGACTTGGATGGATTCGACGTCGGGCCTCGTCTCTATCTAGCTAGCAAGTTTAACCTAAGCGAGTAGGTGACTCACCTGCTAGCTTCCTAAGTCCTACAATCACCTCAAGTCTCTCTCTTTGTTTAGGGTCATGATCTCACCTTACTTCTCTCACTTCATTTAAGGCTGAAATCTCCATAATTTGACTTAAAACTTATATACACTCGACCCTATTAAGCATTAGACGTACATATCGCCCTCTAATATGAGATTCAAGCACTTTTAAAAATAGGTGCTAATTTGACAAAGCCATATCATGTTTCATGTCCATAGGACAAGTACATGTAAGGTGTGGGGTATTACATCCTCCACCCTAGGAACATTCGTCCTCGAATGTTAGCATAATTAGATAGCTTAAGCATGTTCAACGCAATAATAATTCAAACACACGTACCTTCTAAGGCCTCAATTCTGCATGCCTCTTCAGCTTCAAATAAGTAAAGGTATTTTGATTTCATAGCATCCTCAGCCTCCCATGTTATCTCTTCTGCTTGTTGATTTCTCCACAGTACTTTTACTAAAGCTATTTCTTTATTCCTAACTTGATGATCTAGAATAGGAATAGGTACTTCTTCATAGGTAAGATCTTCTATGACTTGCACATCTTCAATAGGAGTAATACGGGATGGGTCACCTATGCATTTTCGAAGTATTGAGATATGAAAAACTAGATGAACCATTAAAAACTCTTGGGGTAGCTCTAGTTCATATGCAACCTACCCATACCTCTTAATAATCGTATATGGCCCTATGTAACGTGGGCTCAGTTTTCCTTTCTTACCAAATCTCCTAACCCCTTTCATTGGAGACACCTTTAAAAATAGTCAATCCCCTACTGATGACTTTGCGCTGTTTCTAGCCGCTGTTGTATTACCATAACTTTTTCCATGGCTTGTTGTACTAGATCTAGCCCAAGCAAGGTGAATTCACCCACTTCAAACCATCCAATCAATGACATACATTTCCTTCCATACAAAGCTTCGTAAGGTGCCATCTTGATACTCGAGTGGTAGCTATTATAATAGGCAAATTCAATAAGTGGAAAATGGTCTACCCAACTACCTTTAAAGTCCAATGCACAAGCCCTCAACATATCTTCAAGTGTCTGAGTGGTGTGTTCTACTTGATTGTCTATTTGAGGGTGGAATGCTGTACTCAAATTCACTTGTGTCCCTAAACTTCTTTGGAAGGACTTCCAA
>DF361719.1:0-30398 GCA_000787875.1 Solanum virginianum
AGTCGAGTTACAGAATTTTTAATTATATTCTATCATAGACCTTAGGTTCTCATACTATTATTTTTACGCAATAATTGAAGGGGAGACGACGGAGAACCTTTTCCTAAGTGTATTTTGGTTAGTTTAATCTTGATTCATTGGTTTTTAATGTTTTCTAGATCATTCATGGTGTATGTAATGACTATGAGTGACTAAGTCTCTATATTATGGGGTTGTAGCCACAGACAATGTTTAGTTCTTAATTTTTGACATCTATGAATGGGATTTTGTGATTATTCTTGTATTACTTTTATCTATACTTCATAGCTTGATTAACTAAGGAGTAAATTAGTTGTTCACTCTGAATTCGAGAGATGTTGGAGTAGATAGAACGCAGTAGTATAGGGAGCTTGTTCGACTAGGAAACTAGGTTGATTTGTGTAAGGGAGAGCAGTGATAACTATCCTTACACCTAGCTCGATTCAATATATGGGAAGATAACATTAATGCATTTCTATTGGTCTGTTTATCCCCACTCAACGATGTAGTTAGGCAGTCAATAACGCTAGGCCGACAAAGGCGTGCAATCTTGTTCAGGTAATTTAAACCCTGTGAATTAGTAATCAGGAACCCAGACATAGATAAACATTGTTAAGACTAAACGGAGTCGTTAAGGCCACAATCCTGAAATTGCTTGTTAATTGATATCTTGACAGTAAAAACCAAATTAGTTTAGAAGAAATTTAGTCATTGCATTTATTTACCTATATCTTCACATCTGTTTACTAAACGCACCTCAAACATGATAACTAAGATTGATTGTTGATTTCATTTAAATCCCTTGGGTTCGACAATCCGGCTCCTTAATTAGGGGCACTATATTACTTGTGAGACCACGTATACTTGTGTGTGCTGGGGAGCGACGGTTGCGTCGGAGCCCCCTGCAGTGCTAGAATCTGTGGGCTAACACTCATAGAAAACTGTCGAAATTCATCTATTTCTTGTTCCTTAGCCTATAAAATCATACCAGGCGTCCCCCCCCCGCCGCCAGGCCACTTGGACCTCTTGCCGAGCTCGTTGCAGACCCACTCGTATGATTTTTTTGGAAAAGTTGCACCGGAGCCCTCTGCAGCGCCAGAATCCGTGGACTAACACCCATAGAAAACTGGTGAAATCGCCTATTTTCTGTTCCCTGTTCCCTGACCCATAAAATCATACCTAGCATCCCCCGCCATCGCCGAACCACCTGGGCCTCTTGTCCAGCTCGTTGCGAACCCATTAATATGATTTTTGGAGAAAGTTACAAGAATAAAATGATTTAACTACTTAAATACTATAACAAATGAAAAAAAGGAGTTAAAATATTCTATATACATACCATTTATATACTACAATACATTGATATCAAATCTTCTTAAAACTCATTGTTTCCTGCCTTTTGGGGGATTTGCTCTATTCTTAAATTTTATTTTATTTTCTATTCTTAAAATTACTTCTTTAAGTTCTATTTATTATATTAAATATGCAAGATAAAGAAACTAAAAAGTTACTTTTTAATGTAAAATTTAATGATCTTTTTAAAAAATTATTCTAAGAAGTTTTTGTTATTATAATCCCTAAAATAATGAATAGTCATATCAAATTATTTGTTATTTCATATTATAGTCCTATAAATAAAGATATTGTAAGACTTTGTAGAATAATAATATTGACCTTTTAGATTGTTTCATTTTTTGTGCTTACTATATTCATATTTTAATTTAATTTGGAGAATAAGATGAAAGCTATAAAATTGTGATTAACTTATGGGAGTGAATGTCGACCAAAAGATTCTACATTGAATTCGTATTTTATTCTACTATTTTTTTAACGATTAGGATCATAATAATGATATTATAAAATACATTTTCCACCTATATAATATTCAATAAAATTATTAATATCTTATCATCTTTTATAATCGCGCGAAGTGCGAATAAATCTACTAGTACATAAAAATAACATTAAAATAAATTATTATCCATTAGTAAATTTTTCCTCTAAATTTTTTTCCAAAATCATTTTCTAAAACCATTCTGTATGAACTGTAGATTTATTATTTCAATGAGACTTTAATATACCAATAATCATTTTCTAAAACTATTCTGTATAATGCCATTGAAATAGAAATTAAGTTATATCATTTATGAATTGCCTTAATGGCTTTCATTAAGAGAAAAATATTTGGCAAATGGAATTTGATTTTTGGATGAATTTGAATAGTCATTAGATGATTTATTTTATTTGATTGCCATTTTAATGTTATATAAGTTGCACCTAATGATTTCAATAGCCCATTAGAGGCTTTATTATATTTTGTAGAAGTGAAAAACTTATCATCATTTTCTTGTAGTGTTACAATTTTATTTTTGTTTAAATTTTTTCATTTCTACTTCTAATCTATATCAAAAAAGCTTAATAAATCTTGATAATATATCTGTACTAGTTAAATATCGTTATCAACATACCTCGAGCTATGAGAATTCAAAATATTTCTCATAAGATTTTCAACAAAATATTGAGTTTTAGAGATACATTGAATGTTGCGGTTGCTGCCTCTATTAAGGCAAAGTTCTAACCAATATTAGATTAAAAAAAAAATTATGACAGTTTTATTCATATATTTGCCCTTAAAATTATTCCTAACTTTAATTTTGTCTTTACCACTACAAGTAGTTAAAGAATTATCGAAAATATTTTTGACATCAAGAATAAAAATCGCAATGCATAAGTTATGTATTAGAAGGTATTTAGAACCAACAAAGTTATGTCTTTTTAGTTTTGTAAACTTTTATGGGACAAAACAAAAATTCTTTAAACTTATGCCTTGCGAAAATTTGATACTATCCAACTAGTGTGCCTTGAGAAATTTCGCTATAGTTAAAAGAAGGATTGTTCATGATTCAATTTGGATCAATTATTTATTAAATTTAAAATCATATCAGTTTACCCTATTTTTAGATTAATAAAACCAAACTAAATCAAACAAAAAAAAAAAACAAAAAATCATAGGTTTGGTTATTGTCGATTTGGTTCGATTTTTTTGATTTGAAAGTAATAAATTTATTGAGGGTATACACAACTTAAGTGAGATTGTACATATAGTGAAAGATCAATACAAGCAAAGTTGTCTTCTAAAGTAAAAGTGATTATCTTCAATTGTTGTTGCTCATGAGCTTTAAGATAAGTATATTAACAAGTTGAATCTTGTATACTAGCAACTAAAAATCTTTCCTAATAAACTTTCCAATACAATTAGGCTAGCTATGTATAGTCACACCAAAAAATAGTTATTAGTCAATTTTTTTCTTCTTAATTTGCATTTCACATCTGTCCTTATAGTTGATGTGTACTTTCTAGCTACTACTCAAGCAAGCTTTAGATTGGAGAACGAGCTTCAATAATTTGTAGCTGAACGTGCCTCCAAGCTACAAGCGAATTGGGTTAATGGCTCTAATTTAAAGAAATTTGTAGCTGAACGTGACTCCAAGCTACAAGCGAATTGGGTTAATGGCTCTAATTTAAAGATTCAGAGAAGAAAAGACAAATCTTTTGAAGTTGAAAACTAAAAAAAAAAAAAAGAAGAGTTATTGATACCTAGAGAAAAATGTTGCGTTTGGAATGAATTTTAATGTAAGACAGAAGTAGGGCAGGTAAAGATCACTAAAGTAATAAATTTTATGGACTTGGACCTAGAATTTTAATAATTGGGCTAAAATCTAAGTTTATTGAGACTTGAGTTAATTAAAATTTAACAAAATATTTATATTATATTTATAAATAATAAATAAATAATTATAAAATTTAAAGTGGAGATTCTTTTTCAAAAAACCTAGCCCAACAATAGCCCATTAGATCACATAAAAAAGGCCCAAAGATTAAGCTTTACAACACTCTAGAATAAGCTTTAGCTAAAATAGACCTTTGATTGAACAAAAGAGCCATTTTTAACATATGCATATATTATTTGTACACTACGTTTCACTAGTTGTACCTTTAAGCCTATCCGATTTATTCAAAGATTTTTTTAACTTTAATACCTTGGTTTCTCCGTCTTTCTTGGAGAGGAACAGTTTGCTGACTGACACTTATGTAGTTAGATCCAACACAACAACCTCACATGGTACAAACCAACTTTTTATAGCTTTATGTCAGAAAGAATCTCTCTTTCTAAAAATATATTGGAATCCAGAAGGCCCCTTTTCCATTTATTGCATTGTTGTTGTGATTTATTATTATCTTTGTAATGGCTAGGCCTCTTGTTCAGTCATCTTCTGTAGATCTTCATAAGAGTTCAGCCACAACAGGGGTAAAAAAAGTGATCTTTGTGGAAATTGGGGCTGCTGTTTTTGCTTTTGTTTCTTGATTTTGATGTTTTGTATTTGTTTGTTGGTGCAGATCTTGAGGACCCAATTGAGATTCTTGGAAGCTGGACAACCCCATTTGAGGTTGTTGAATTTGCGTAGGTAAGGTTCTCAAAGTCTTGGAAATCTTTTTGAGGTTGTTGGTTTTGGTGGCGGAGCTAGAATTTTTAGTTTGCGAGTTTTGAACTAATGTGAATATATTATTTATACATATTAAACTAAAAGTTTAATAAAAATACACAGCCTTGCTGAGTACAGGAGAATAATTAGGACTACGAAAAGTTTAGGTGAAATCAAGTAGGTCTGGGGAGGGTACGACCTTAACACTACCTCGTAGAAGTAGAGAAACCTTATGTTTGCATAAATTTGTGCCAAGTTTAGGGGGTAATTGAGGTATTTAGCATTATAAAGAATGAATGCATCATATAAAGATGGGATCTTTTTCTTGTTCCTGTACTTCAGCCTTAGTGGGAAGACCCTGTCAGTTTATATGTGGGGTTCTTTGTGATATTGCATTATGATTGTCTAGCTTTTAGTGTTGTCAAAGGCATGCTTAAGCCTTGAAGTGAGGCGCGAGATATGTTGGGTACTTAGCTGGCGCTTCAGTGTTGTCGTTCAGACCCTTAATGGATATTTTTCCTTGTCAATGAGCATAATCTTGAAGGGGCAACAATAAATACTTGATATTTCACCCGGGACTACACATGTATATTTGTATTGTTTTTTTCTCCATTTGTGCCTTTCTACATTAAAGCACATGCTTTATTTGCACTTTATGCATAAAGCGCCAATGGACCTCCGGTTTTTTTGCATTTCTCGCCTTGGATAACACTGCTAGCTATACTTATGTATAGGTTATTAATCTAAGTTCACTTGTTGGTCTGAGAAGATAACTTTTAAACTGCAGTTGTAATTCAACTCCAAAATTGAAAGCCTGGAAGGGGCCAATGACGCTGACCAAGGAAGTGGTGGATGAAAAAGAGACGAGTGCTGTAACTGAACGTGAATCGAATGAATTCACTACGTTGAAACATAGATTTTTGAATTTCAAGAAGGACAAATACTTGTAAGCATCAACAGAAGCAGGCTACTGTTTTTTCAGCTTGTTTGACAATGAAGGTTTCTTCTCATTTGACTTTTTCTTTCTCTTTTTTGGACAAGGAAAAATTTGGAGCATTTTCAGAGTCTTGCGGACGAACAATCACCAAAGGTAACTTTCTTTCACCTTTTAGACATTTTTTCAAGCATGGACTTTATTTGACCTTTTAGTCGCTATTTTTTCTCTTCCTTTTCCCATCTATTTTCCTTGTTTATAATTTATTGTTCCTTTTCCATATTACAAACTATGAAGTTAATTTTGTGGCTAAGTGTTGAAGATCTGAACTGACATATGAAGGGCAGTTTTTGGTAATCTCTTGTGCAGACTCTCGGGTGTGTCCTTCAAACATACTGGGACTTCAACCAGGAGAAGCCTTTGTAGTCCGCAACATCGCAAATTTGGTGCCTCCTTATGAGGTGTTGTATACTGCACTTGCACTTAATTAATGCTAAGGTTGTGTTTTAAAATTGTCCGGAATTGAAGTGTGCCAATTTTTTTTCCTGGTGCAGAATGGTCCTTCAGAAACAAAGGCAGCTCTTGAGTTTTCCGTTAATACTCTCAAAGTGAGTAAATTTGTCCAGATCCTACAACATGTTGTTTCCTTTTATAGTCCATCACTGAGATCTACCTTTCGTGGCTGCTGGCTCTACTTTGGTGCCTGTTTCTATTTATCTTTTTTACTTTGTTTGGGAGTTGGAATTTGTGAAATGAGGAATCGAGTTTCTTGAGAACTGAAATTCTAGATGGGATGTTACAAGTATATGATTTTGAGACCTTTATTACTGGACTGTAACTCTTAGACTTTCCAAAACATGATTCTCATGATGAATTACCTTATTTACCTTGATGTAAATTGTGTTGGAAGTTACAAATGTCCCAAAACACAAGGGAAACTTGGATGATGTATTTACTTTTATTCATCACCAATGAATTTAGAATTCCTGTATGTTCATCTCATTTTCTACTTCCATTTGTTTCATTTCCTCTTTTTTATGTATTTATCTTTCAAATTTTGCGCGAGGAGGTATGGACAAGGGGAGTTGCAGTTATTTGTCTCTCTTGTTTTCATTTTGCTCAAGTTTCTGTTATCTGCAGGTCGAAAACATATTAGTCATTGGTCATAGTCGCTGTGGAGGCATTCGTGCTTTAATGAGTATGGATGATGAAACAAATTCAAGGTTTGGCTAGTCTATCTTCTTATCAAGTGTTGTAGACGGCTATGACAAACTAATTTCTTGATGAAATTCAGTAAAATAGTCTCTTATGTGTAATTAGCTCTTCTATTAATGCCTTGTAGCTTCATTAGGAGTTGGGTAATTAATGGAAAATCGGCCAGGACAAGCACAAAAGCTGTTGCTTCACCCTCTCTAACGCTGATGTGGCAGAGCAGCTGCTAACCATAAAATAGATAAAATATTGACGAACTCTAGGCTCGAGTCCATTGTTCCCATCAAACTAGTTAGCCCTAGACTGTCCTCCCACTCTGAATGTCAATGTACCGAAGCCATCTGAAATCATTGTCTATACATTAGGAAACAAACTTCATATTGTTAGCATAATTCTTTCGAAATTGCCAAGCGAGGAAGTCCATTTCAGACTACTCTTTGTTTAGAAAATTAGACATGACTGTTAATTTCTTCTTTTTTGATTGATGTCTATACTGATTCTTTTTGTATCTGAAACTAGCCAGTTGCCAAGAGCTCATCTCGGAGTGTTCAACCTAGTTCCTTTCCTTCTTTCTACAGTTAGACGATACTCTATGTAGATTATTGGATTGGCCATGCCTTGAGCTAAGGGAAATAGAGCACTGAAATCATAGGGAACTTTGGATAAATGGTAAAGTTTGCTTCCATGTGATCAGGAGATCACGGGTTCAAGCCTTGGAAATAGCCTCTGGCAAAGATGCAAGGTAAGGCTGCGTACAATAGATCTTTGTGGTCAGGCCCTTCCCCGGACCCTGCACATAGTGGGAGCTTTAATGCACCGGACTTGCCCCTTTTTAAATCATAGGGAGAAAAATGAGCATTGTTATGTGAAGACTATGGTTGAATTCGACAGAGAATGGAAGTGCAATATTGTCGGAAATTAAAGAGTTAGTGTGCCTTTGATTCTGGCTCAACTGCTCTGAGCAGTATTGAGGCAGGTTCATAAATGTAGTAATGGAGAATTTTTTTTTTTAATTTTTAATTTGGTAAATGGAATTATGTGAAAGTGAAATAGTGAAAATAAGTAAGAAATGAGGTGGAAATATAGCTATAAGTGCGTTCAGTGCACGTAATGCCATGAAACTGGGTTTTTGTGTTACAGGGTGGTATTGGTTTCACTCCGAATAACATTAGAGGAGGTAATAGGTCGCCCGTAAAGTTAAGCTATGTATTTTCCCTTTTGGTTATAGTGCAGCTCAAACACACTTGAGGCGTAGCCACCCAAAGTCATGTCATGAGACTGTCGTCCTACTCGTTTCTGATCAGTGGAGTGACATGCATTTCCTTTTTCGTCTGGCAAGAACTTCCATACATTTAGCCACTTTTCTTTTAGACATTGTTAGTGGCAAGTATTATTTCTTCTTAATTTAGTTTCCCTTCAGAAAGACAATTATGTCTAGTCGGAAAGTCACATGCTCCACCTGGTGCTGCTAATTTCGTTTGTATGCAAGATCATGGTTCAAACGCATAGCGTAACACCCCCTAGTCTGATTCTTATAACTTTAAATTTGCTGCGTATGCACGCGCATTGAAGCAATGCACATATTTTCTGTGTCCAGGAATCGATCAACCGCTCATTGATGAATCTGCTTACATACCCATGGATTAAGGAGAAGGTGAATGATGGGGAGCTCTTAATTCACGGTGGCTACTATGACTTTATCGACTGTAGTTTCGAGAAGTGGACTCTCGAGAACAGCTCTCAAGTTTCCATCAGGAACAGGGAATTCTGGAGCTGAGTAATTCTTCCAAGTCCTTTGTTTGTTTTGTTGTATCATTTTGCATGTAATCCAAATCTCTCATTGTTATTCTTGTTGACAAAGTGAATGTTGTATAAAGTGTGGACAATATTTGCCACTTGTATTGAAGAAGATGATAGTTTTCTATATTCAACTTGTTCTACTTCTATCTTTTTCGGACTCCACTTGTGAAATTATGTTGTCATCGTCGTCCGTGTACATTGATCTTTAGGAAATAGGAAGTTTGTCTGCAGCTAAACATGGAAGAAGTGACCTTTTTGTTTGGAACTTGTAATTGATTAGTCAGATATATTATGTTTAATATATAATCACACTTTTTAAATTTAGCTTCGACTAACATTTATGTTCTTCAACTTTAGATGGATCCAATAGGTGCTTAAACGTGACATTCTTGCTAGTGTTGCTCGTTTAATGAAAATTTGTGGGTCAATGTACTCTTGTCTAGGACCTAATTTGCTCGGCATAAGTTCACATAACTTTTTTTTTGTTCGACGTAAGTTTTATAGAAATTAAGTTATTCAACCAAAGTTGTGTAGTAGTCTAATTTACTCGACATAAGTTTAGAGATTTTTTGTCTTGCTTAGCACACAAGTTTTATAGGAATAAGTTAGTCTCCTGCGACATAACTTATGGTTCTTACTTCGAGAACTTTTTAAGGTCGTTTCATGAGGCACATTTTTGGGCACATATTGTGGTAATTTCATTAGGATCCACCTTAATACCATCTCCCGACACCACTAGGTGGAACTTTTGCCTCGATAGACATATGTTTGTAGGAACTAAGTTATGCTTTTTACGACATAACTTGTGGGTTTTGATGAATTGAATTTTCGTCTTGACCAGTATAAATTTTGTAGGAATTAAGGGGTAGAACTTATTATGCCTTTTAAGACATTTCTGTTGAGCAAAAATTATTTGTTATTAGCGTAAGATGTAGTGCAAATATTAAGGAACATCAACTTTACAACAACAATATACATAATGAAATCTTAAAAGTGAGTCTAAGGAAGATAGATTGTATGCAGATCTTACCTCTATCTCATAAAAGTAGAAAGAATGTATCCGATGAACCCTCGACTCAAGCACAACATATCAAAGTAGAAAAAGACCTTCAAACAAGATGGAGAGAGTGAGGAGCAAGACGAGCAAGATCGAGAGAGAGAGAGAGAGGAAAGAGGATGAATAAATATTGCATTCGTTCTACCATGAATATAACTGATACATAATACAAATACAGTTGATATAAAAAAACAAATGTAATTTTTTGAATATAATTAATAGAAAATACAATTCTCTTGCCTATATTTGATTGGATGCAATCGATACATAATACATTTGACAGATAGGATGAATGTATATTGTATTTGTTGTATCACAAATATAGAGCGAAAGAGAGAGAGAGAAATTTACTATAAAACCCTACCTATAACAACAAGTTGTAAAATTTTAAACTACAGTAATTTATCGTAAAGATATATCACATATTTATCTTATTGTGTAATTTTTCCAAACTTGTATTAAAAAAAAAAAAAAGTATAGGCTGGGCCTCTGATCAGTAAGTGATGAACCGGACGATAAATTGGGCCTATAAGCTTTAATTTTCTTGGATAATGCGTAGTTGCAATCGACGGTGATTTGCGCATGCCAGCCCTATCATCAATCGTTGTATATTAATTACGTAACGAGGTAAACATATGATATATATTCATATTATATTATTATAATTTGAAAAAACTATGATTTATAGTTAGAGTTAAGATTTTGTTGCTATTTTCTCTCTCCTCGCTTCCTCTCTCTCGCATCCATCTTATCTCTGCAATCTCTTGTTCGATATACAAATACATATGTATATCAGGTGCATATATACAATTATTTGACAGATATACATATTCAATTCGACAGATATACATATTCCATTCGACAAATATACATATGCAATTCGCCTTTCTTCATTCTCTACCCTCTCTCGCTCGCCTCGCTCCCTCTCTCGATCTTGCTTGTCAGATATACAAATATATATGTATATCAGTTATATGTAAATAATTATTTGACAAATATATATATATATATATATATATATATATATATATATATATCTTATTATGTTTCAAATATTTGCTCTTTTTGAAAAATCCTTTTTTTTAGTGATATTAGTATTTTATTAAAATTATATATTTATTCTATTTTAAATGAATACAAGTTTTATACATTCAAATGTTAAGAAAATAAAACAATCTTAATTTTTAAATATTCAAATGTCAATATGCTATCTCACTATTCAGATTCAGTTATCTAGATCTTAATATTCAGATACATATTTAGATTCAGACGTACCTCAACCGATCACCCTTTTCCCCCGATTTAACTAGAAGAAACTAGATTTGTTGTGCAATCAATTCTTTGAAGTGTGAGTACACTACACAACACAAGGCAAAAACATCTACCCTTCAAACTTGATTGGTTCCCATCATACTATATAGTGACCAAAAATAAATTCAATGGCCAAAAAAGGGGTTGACTTTTGTGAAAAATTCCACCAAGATTTGTTCACGGACTATTTGGAATTTTGCTAATTAAAAAAATTATACAATTTTTTTTTTGGCATTATTATTTTTTAACAGCTCCACCTTTCATGTTCAGTCAACCCATATTTTGTCTCTCCTTAAAAAAACAATACAAAGTCACCATCCCAAAAAAACCACCCCCACATTATAGGGCCTCTTCAAGAATCATCATCATGGGGACTCTAAAAATAAAAGTCAACTACATATAGAAACAAAATTTTACCTGACTTTGAAGCAAACCACCATGTTGGATCCATATGGGGTTGACTCATACACATAAAAGATTGAATTAAATATTTGATGTGATTGTTTCGAACAATAGGCGGATGTTCAGAATCTAAAATTGATTGATGTAACTGTTAGGGGTCGTTTAGTTGAAGGGATCAGGTGGATTGTTTTGATTTAGAACTTGAAATTAAATTTATTATGCATTTGGCTGGAAATGTTAAGTGATTTCGTAGAGAAGGTAGATAGAATACGTTATTCAGGTTATAATCTTGATTTTAAAGTAAACCACCTCTTAATATGTTTTCGCTCGTGTATATATATGTTCTTTATAAAAATATATGGTAGCTCTTTATGATATATACAAGTATATATATGTAAGTTGATTTTGAGGCTAATGGGTACGCGTATGACTCTCCTAATAAGGTAGATCCGACCCGTTCGTATTATGGACTACATTTCTTAGAAAACAGTTTTCAATTTTTTCGTGTTAGGTTGGTTAATAATTTTGAAAAATATTTTTTCTCAAAAACACAAATTTCTTGAAATAAATTTCACAAGTGGTATTCTACGTTATTTCAGTTTTCTCCACCTTTCGATACGCCTCGTCTTCACCTCTATCCTCACATCACCTCCTATTACATTTGTATAGATTATATACAAAAATACTACTAAAATAGTATTCTCTATCTCTCTCTCTATATATAATATAACATAAAAAATTAAAAAAAATTTAACTCACTTACATTTCTAGAAAATGATTTCCTCACACCCTAAGAGTATGTTATTTTATTTATTTTTATATTATTAATAAAGTAGAGACATGCATCTATATGTGATTAAGCACTAATCAAGCCACCACTCTTGACCCTTGATCATGTATTAATTTGTAAATTTGGTTAGGGTAGAAGAAATATAATAAATCTATGGAATCTTATCTACCCAAATCTTTCAGTAGCTATTTATAATGGATTAGGTTTTAAATTAAATTGATATATATATGTACATGTTAAAAAAAAACTTTAATACTAATAAATTATTATTTTTATTCCTTTGGATCATATCTTAAAAAAGAGCAAAATATCTTAGTTTTCTTGTTGGTAGGTTAAATGATTAGGGGTAGAGCGGAGGTTTTTCATGCTTGATTCAATTCGATTTTATATATTATCGATTCAATTTATTAGTTTTTAATTTTTAAATATGTTAATCAATGTACTAATAGTTAAGTATTATTCATAGTCTTTTTTTATTTCAATTTTTCTTAACAAAAATATAATAATTTTTTAACATTATAAGGCGTGGCATAATAATTTCAGGAGAACTTTAACATTGTGTCTACTATATACTCATAACAAGTTATAATTTTAAATATATATAATTAACTAAATACTTATGATGTTAATTAACATAAATTCAAATTAAGTTAACTAGGTTTTCCGAATCTAATTCCTTCTGAACGTGTTGAGTATAAGGAACAAAATATGGCCACGTGTACATCTATATATCATATATATGTGTAGTCGCGAGCCACATATCAATCACAGGTTCATTTAAACCCACGTCGATAAAAAAATATACTATTTATATAATAAAAAATTTATATATATATAATAGATGTCGAACCCCTTTGATTAGTTCGCGTGCTTACTTTTTAGAGTTTTGAACCCCTTAACAAAAATTTTGACTCTGTCACTGCATGTTTGTAGGTATATAGTTGATATATTGATTCTCAACAATTTTTGATAGAAAAGATATGGATTATATTCTAATCAAATCATCAAAGATTTTTTATAAAAGAAGAATAAACAATTTGACCCTTCCACTTTCACATTAATAATATTCCATAAGGTTAAAATGAATAGAATTGCAAATGTACGTGTATGCATTATGCAATATGTCCATTATAGTGTGATAACATTTTGTTCATAAAATATAATTAAACATGTTTTATGCTGTTTCTAAAAGATACCAATGCATGAATAGGAAAAAAAAAAACAAAAATTAAAAATACTAGCTATATATATATATATATCTACATAGTGAGGAACCATTCTCTTTTGATTTTTGGTTTATTTATCTTATTTTTATGCCTAATTGATTAGTCAAAACAGAAATTATTACTCTTTTAATTTACTTTTTTAAAAAATTCCAAAGGAAATTGAAAATTTGGTCAAATAGATTATGAGTTGTATATATGTCAAACGTAATTTCACAAATATTAATCCAACATATAATTTTTTTTTTTTTGACATTTCATCCTTATGGTGGAGGAATCAGGCGTCGCTCCAACATTTCATCCTAATTGATGCCTAAAATATTTTTAAAAAAAATGAAATTTCAAAGAAAACTATTGTTAAAATAAATAGAATGAAAATTTGATCAAATAGGCTAGGAATTTAAATATATATCAGACGTATTTCACAATTACTTTGAGAAAAAATAGGTAAATTTAAATCGACTTACCAAAATGTTCAAATTTATTCCTTATTGTGTTATTATTAGCATTCCATTAATTATGGACTCTAACCTCAATTATTGTCATTATAAGTTAATAGTATTTTAACATTAATGTTCAACTTCCCATAAAATGAGAACCTTTCCTAAAATGGATAAAAGGAATAATATTAATTCCACTTCTTTTTTTGGTTACAATAAAGTTTTTATAAAATAATAATAGCATCTTTTCAAATCCTTCTTTAGTGGTTGACTCATATCTACCAAACACAAGTCATGGTTCAGGTGGCCTTAGGTCCACATTTATTAAAATTACACTATTAGAAAACACAAAAATTAATTACAAAACTTATCGATAATTTTTAGCTAATTTGTAGTTAAATAGATCCTAACTAATTGAATTTTCTTATAATTCATCGTCGTAGAAGATTAAAAAAACTTAGCATAAAATTTTTAGTATTTAGTTAAGAATTTTCATCTGTTTAATTCTTTGTTTTCTAGTGGATCAACCCTAGTAGGACAAATATACAAGAGGAAGAAAATAGACAATTCAACAAATTTTAATAATTCACTATCTGCAATAAACAATTGTGACAGTAGTTCAACTGCAGTGCCAAATTTTCTATTTTATTTAAAATTATTAATTATATATACTATTATTATTTTTTTCAAATTAAAATGCTAATGCACCCATGGTGGGTGGATGATAATACTATATTTCAACAAAAGGAAATAAAAATAAAAAATATAAGGAACTTCTAATAGTTTTTTTTTTCTTTACTAGGATTTAAAACCAATAGAAAAAACAGAAATTTTTATCCGTTTTTTTTTCTACTCTTCTTTTTATATAGTATTGATTTTTCGTGAGCTTAACCTACATGATTAGTACGGATTCACGTAGATTTGAGTTTTAAAAATGGAATCACTTTTGTAGGAAGGCCTTTATCTCTTCCAATGTGAATTTGAATTAGTTGTGCTCCAATACAGATATCAAACACTGAGTTAAAAATAAATAGATACTTTATTTGAAGATGGCTTCCGAATTGATACTCAATTCTATTTTCAACAGGGGCAGTTGACAATTGAATCTGATTTTGACCATTAATTTCATATTCGTAATAGTGCAAATAGAAGGCCAGACTCCAAGCTATTTGTCAAAGTGATATACTATTAACTTTTTTCATGATGTAACTCCAACACCAATATTTATTGATCAAATCATTCACTCCATAGTCTAAGAGATTTTTGGTTTCCCATTTGGTGTTCGATGCCTGCATTGAAGCCCGACTAATTTGGATTCACGTTGCATAGGGCCCATCCAAGGGAAACATTCTCCTACGAAGAATTTTTTTCATACTCAAGAGTCGAACTCGAGATCTTTAGTTAAGAAAGGAGCAGCGTCTTCCACTGTACTACATCATTTGGTGATGGCTCTTGATATGCTGGCTAAGTGGTGTCCTGAAAAAGCTACCAAAAAAAGGAGCTAGATTTCCTATTATTAATTTGAAAGCATGTTTAGTTAATCTGCAATAATACATTATATTCTTGTGCTTAAATTAATACATTTTATTATATTATTGTACATATGAATTGAAAATATTCCATGTATTGTAAGATTGACACTTAGAAAACAATTTTATTTATTTAAAAAAATGAGATTCTGCATACTTTATCCCTTCATATTATAAATATGTACACATAAAGCATCAACTACCAATAATAGCTTTATAACATAACAAGGCAAAACACAAAACAAAAACATCAAGAACTTTGATTCCCCTTCATCTACTCCACTCTCCCTTCACTTTTTTTCCTCAAAATTTCTTTAGAACCCCTTATATATATATATATATATATATATATATATATATAGATACATAATTAAGTTACCAATAAATCTTAGCAAATTGAATTATCTAGCATTGTAGTGAAAATGCTAATGGAGAAATATTCATGGTCTTATGAAGATGAGTTGATAAAAGAACTTCTTGATGATGAATCACCATTCTTTTTGGCACCTCAACATGACTCAACTTCTTCAAAGAGCTCCATTTCATCACATGATGATATAGAGAGTGGTTTGTCCATCACAAGCAATGGAGTACTTCAATCTCATGATGCTAGGTTTGAATTTTTTTCTTTGATGTTTTAGTTTTATAACTTTTATTCACTGACAGTATAAAAAAAATATATAACTATAATAAGCATTAATTACTTGTTTGCTTTCTTACCAATTGACTTATATTCGTGTTGGGAAGCTCCACTTTAGAAGATAAAGTCTTATCACCAAATGAGATTCTTTTTCATATTTCAAATTTGAAACCTATAGATCGATAAGAATGTACCGAGGGAAACTTATCACCATGTCATAGTCTTTGGTGGTATAAACATAATACTTAAGAGGTATCCGGATTGATTTTTTTAAGTAGCTTATCAGCTAAAGTTAAAAGTCATAAATTTGTCGAACCCAACTTTTTGCCTTTAGCTTATTTTTGCACTTTTTTCTCCCTAAATGTTGGTGCTTAAAAACACTTTTTGTCTTTCTCAAATACTTTCAAAAGCTAGCAAAGAACTTAATTAAACGCCAAAAACTACTTAAAATAAATCAATCCAAACACCTCTTAATAACCTACTAAATATGGTAGTTAACCTACTATAAACATATTAAATTATAGGGTGTAAAAAAATAATTATACAACTTATGTTCTTTAATGTGAACTAGTTAACTTTTCTTGTTCTTTTTGTATACTTGACAGAGCAAATCTTGTCTTGTTCTTTTTTTTTGTTTCCTTTGCAATGAAATTGACTTTTTGTTCATACCAATGAAGAAATTTAGGGTTGGACATGATGATGAGTAAGCAAGAGGCTCATGAGGCTAAATATACTTTGAGAATAAAGACTTGTGGTAATGCTATGGCTGATGATGGTTATAAATGGAGAAAATATGGCCAAAAATCCATCAAGAATAGCCCATTTCCAAGGTATATATGTTCATATCAATTTAATATTTAGCTCCATATGATTGAGGTTTAACTGATTTTTATATGCTTCAGTCTTATATGTATGAACTTTGAATAAAAATGAATAAAGTTACGAAAAATAGTTCAATTTCAAACTATGTACATTAATTAAGGCAAAAAATGACTGAATTTCATTCGTACATGTCTGAGGTTCAAATAAAAATAACTGAATTGAGATTGACATGATTGAACATCATCGGTTCAGACGTGTTTGAAGTTTTGTCAACACTTACTTCAGATATTGTATATATGAAGTGAATACACACAATTCTTGTTAGGAAAAAAGTCGGCAAAAACTAAGAGACTAAATTTCATTTATATATGACTGAGCTTCAAATAAAAATGACTAAAATGAGGCGATCATGACCAGACATCGGCAACCATATGAAAGACTTTGTTAAAACTAACTTCAGACACAATATATCTAAAATAGATACATGTATAAAACTTTTTAAAAAGTTAGTATAAGTTAAATGACATGTCAAAATATCTGAATTGTCTTTTGATGTTATTGAATTGGTTTCCACAGGAGTTACTACAAATGCACTAATCCAAGGTGTGGAGCCAAAAAACAAGTTGAGAAGTCAAGTGATGAGCCCAACACTTTCATAATCACTTATGAAGGCCTTCATCTACATTTTACTTATCCATTTATCACTCTTGATCCATCACAACTTCTTGATCAGCCCAACAAAAAGCCCAAATTAACACATTCCAAAGCCCAAAACACAAGTGAAGTTGATGAAAGCCCAAAATTTGTCAACCCAGGCCCATTGGGCTTTGGTGAAATGGGCTCACAAGAATTGGACTTTGGTGGAATGGGCTCACAGGGATTACTTGAAGATATGGTTCCATTAATGGTTAGAAACCCATGTATTAATAAGCCCACAAACTCATATTCTTCATCTTGTTCTTATTCATCTCCACCAACTTCTCCTTCATTTTCTTGGTCAAATAATTAGTTTAAATTATTGTATGCATGATATTGATAGACTATATATTGTTGTAGGATAATTAGTATATGGTGATTTTAGCAAAATAAATTGTGGGTGAAAACCTTGTAAAATTTGAATAAGGAAGAAATATATATTATTAAGTCGAAATTAACTTTTTTTATTAATCGTGAACTCGTCCTAAATCAACATAAAAGATGATATTTACATGGCAAATGTCACTCATCAAAATTGTAGCTGATAAAGATATACATAGTACATATATATACATAGTACATATATATTTGTATATATATATATACACACACATATATATGATAATATACATAAAACAACCTAATTATATATTACAAATTGACCAACAACAACAACAACAACATACCCAGTGAAATCCCACAAGTGGGGTCTGGATATTACAAATTGACCAATAGATATAATTATTTTTGGTCATGAAAATTATCGTTAGTAATAAAAAGTACAACCTCACTTCCCATCATCGCAAAATTCAATAGTTTCCTTCCCTTTTTTTTAGAATATATTTTTGGTTCTTAACAAACTACTAATATGAAATATAGGGGAAAATGGCTAAGTTAGTTTTACATATCGCTAATCAAAATGTAACTATTTCCTTCACTTTCTCAATCAAATAGTTAGTTTCATACGAAATCAGTGTATGTATGGAGAGGAAAGAAAAACATGAATAGTTTTAAATTATAAACGATTTTGATCCCAAGAAATTATTTTTGAGATTTAGAATTCTAGTGAATTTGTAAACGTCATGAATCATTCTTGCATTTCACTTGTCAATCTTTACATTTCAATTTCGCTAGTCGAAAGTGCTTCGTATCTTAATTGTAAATATTTCGTGTCCAATTTTTTTCATGTTAAAAAAGTGATTTGATTGTAATAGATTCTATGCTAATAGTCAAGATTTGAAAGTAGATGACAAAAATGACTATTTGTTGTTCTTTCTCCTTCAAAAGTCGACAATGTTTATTTATATGTGTGTGTATATATATCTACACACACATATATAATATATCTAATTAATATATTATTACTAAATTTATTGAAGATATGAAATATAACAAAGCTATATATTTTTGAAAGATCTTAAACTAATACTGTATATGTTGTATATATTTCAATCACGTTGCTAAACTAGTTGGACAATCGATATATATCCCTACAATAATTGGGCCCAACTGGATCCACCTTTCAGATCCATGAACTTTTAGCCCAAAAATCTATGGCCTCTCCTACAACCACATAGAATAAAACTCCAATGACCAAAATACCCCTAAATACCTAGCAAACAAATTTTCCCTTCCGAGGTTAATTAAGTAAATTTATCCTTGTAATCAAGGCGGTCCTTTCCCGGTTTTCTCTGTTACCCAAACTTCTCTGCTTCTGCAAATTTCTCTGACCTAAAATAAACCACAGCTCCAAATGCAAAAAAATCGTACAAATCTGTGAAAATTGAAATTGTTTTGCGAATTTTCCGGCGATACTGACAATCGATTTGCTGCAAAGGATCCGTTTTTCATAATCGATTTCTAAGGATTTGAAATTGTTGAAAAAAGGAAATTCATGTTAAGAAAATCACCAAAAAAATGATGCTTTCACGTATTGGCCGCTCAATATCCAAGGCTTCTCGCTCCCATATTCACAAAGTAAGCTATCTGGATATGTATAAATGTTGTTGATGAAGATTTTTTTTTAGTGTGTGTGAATTTTTTATTTTGTTGATTTTTTTTCGTTTTTGTTTTAGGGTGTTGGATATGGTGTGAGGTCCGCGGTGGTGGATGAAGTGGCAGCGCGCGGCGCGTGCATTACACGCGTTGATGGCGGGTTAGGGTTTGCGAGAACGTATTTGACGTTGATTGGAGGTGGAAGGCAGGGTTTGAGTAAGGCGTATTTGTCGGAGCTCGATTCGGTTTTTGCAAGCCCTAAGCTCAGGAGGTTTTTCTGTAGCCAAGGGCCAAAGAGAAGAAGTGAGAATAGATTGAATAATTGAGCTTTTTCAGAAAGTATAGGTCTTTGTTTGGTTTTTAATGCTTATTTGTTGAATTGTGTTTTTGTAGACTATGAGAACTATTATCCAAAGAACAAGAAAGAAATTCCAAAAGCAAATAACAATCAAAAGGCCGAGTCGGGCAAAGGTATGGTAGTGATTGTTTATGTGTTTTGGTAAATGCATGGATTTTGTTTAAACCAACAACTAGGTGTCAATCTTAGCCGAAGTCAGCTATATGGATATCGTGGACTCATTTTGCTTCATTTGACCTATGTAATTGTTTTGGTAAATGCATGGATTATGTATAAACCAACAACTAGGAATCAATCTCAGTTGAAGCCGGTTATATGGATCCCTTGTAGTCATTCTGCGTCATTTTTACCTATCTAATACCTTTAATGGTCTAGTTGTGTATTGATGATACAGTATGGAGATGCAAATTGTGTTAGAAATTGGTTGTAGAATTATATGAAAAAACTAGGGGGAACCCGTGTTCTTCTTGTGTTTAATGCTTTATTTCTGGGCTGTGTACAATGAACATTCTTGATTTGATTTGTGTTGTTGCAGAGGAAGGTTCAAGTGAGCAAGGAAATCCTCAGGAGAACTTCATTAAGCTAAACTACAATTTAATAACACCCTTATCATTTATTGGGTTTATTCTGTCATCTATCCTAATGTCTCCTCGAGAGCAGCAGGAGGTTAGTGCTTTGACAAAGTTTTTTCTCCCATGTCAATCTTGTTCCCCCCGGCCCCCCTCTTTTTTTTTTTTTTGGTTTAAAAAAAAAACTAGAAGTGGATGCATTTAGGCCTATAAGAAAAATTGATCTTAAGCATTTCAATATTTATGTGAAGACCACTTTTACCTCTACATCAATTCTAATGGAAACAAAAACACAGTTAGCCACCTGTAAGATAATTATTCACTTGTATAGAAGATGCTAAATATACAGCAGCAACAGCACTTTTTTACCTTTCCATATATATTTTTTAAAGAAAAACCCTTTTAGGGCTATAGAAGATTTGCAGTTAAAATTTCCACACGTAATGTGATTTTTCTTGTTTAATATGATGAGTCATAATGGAAAAGTGATCAAAAGTGGATGACTTTTGTAGGTTGAGTCATTACATACAAACAGTTGCTTGTAGAGACTGGATAGTAAAATGCTAGCAAGATTAGCTGTCCTGAAGTGTTTGTCCTTTTCTGAAAGCGCTAGGGTGATAATCTAGCTATTCAGTGCCACTAGCAGCGGGTGAATTATGCACATTAATACAATTAGATCCACTCTTTATAGACAAACTTGGAATTTGTGATCCCAAGTAAGATTGGTTCGGGATCATGGGATTTGAGAATGAAGGAAAATTACTCGAGCTCTTTTTCTTTATCCTATCTTGCTAATTTATCTGCTAATATCTATTTTTTTTTACTTCGACGAGGTAGTGGTAAGGTTTGCATACATTCTACCCTCCTCGGACCTCACTTGTGGTATTTCACTGGGTATGGTGCTGCCTATTGTTTTTACTTATCCAAAACGTCCACTGTGACAAAACTTAATATGATTTCGTTCGATATCCCACAAGTAACAGCCATTTTCGGGTTCCATTTGCAAGCCTTGCGAATAATCTCATTACCTTCCCAAACAATATCACGTCCTTCATTTTGATCTTTTACACATGCTTCTAGAGCTACTTGATTAGCTATGTCACTTAGCGGATTACCCCGTAGGATTTGGGTTCTATCAGGGAAAAAAGAACGAACAGATTTTGTAGGATTCTCAAGAAATTCTTTGATGTCTTCTGGAAACAGATTATTAATAATCCGCCTGTCACAAGCAAGGCAAATGAAGCCGTCACTTTAGGCCTAAATTAAAGAAAATTAAAAATATTGTAATATAATTTTGTATAACTATTGTTCATTAAACGCCTCAAATGTTATGTTCTTTAGTATTTGGTTTATTTTATTTTATTTATTTTTTGATTTGCACCGGGTGTCCGAGTCTCTTAGAGCCCCGACTAATCTCGGGGGTGCACAGGCCCTCGGCAAGGAGTTTCTCGCAAGTGCACCACGGTTAATTCAGGTTTTACCCAGTCCGATGGCCCTCAGAAATTGTTTATTTTGTTTGGACAAATAAGTAAATTACTGCAAATTCCCGTATGTTCTAGGATCCCTTCGCCCCACGTGAAAATTCTCTCATTAATTTGTACAATTACCTCCTTTCCGTTGTATTTTTCCTCCTTTGTGTTCACTTGTCCTATTATAGCGACTTTCCGGTATCGACTAATTTCTTCTTAATCATGTTTTTCACTTTAATCTATTTGATTAATCTATAGGATAGAAAGTAAATCCCTTATCTCAGATAAATTTCGTTCATTAAGTGTAAGGTTTTATTAAACTTTGGCTAGCCTCCAGTTGTATTGGGCCGCTCTTGGACTGCCACGACTGCTCTTTGAGAGCTCATATCACTTGCATTATAGGGGGGATTTACAGTTCCATGGGACCTTCTTTGAGAAAATGGTTTGCTCAAGCTTTTACAGTTCTATTTTGATGGGAAGTCATAGCCTGTTCTAGTTACTGGATTTTTTGTCTAACTTGTTAAAAGGAAAACAATTTTCCAGTCTGCAATTATTACATTTATATGTCTTAGTATTTGGAGTGTCCAAGGTTATTCTTGTTGACTTTACTTTTTTCAAATACTTTCACAATATTTTAAATTCTTAACTACTGTGATTTATCGTACTTTTAATTTGCTTCTATGTCCAAACACAAAAACGAACATTAGCTAGTTTGGTATTCGTCGTCCAAATCAAGCCACATAAATTGATATGGATGGAGTAACATTTATGGAAGACTTGATCGTGTTTTCCTATGTTTATGGTCTTTTTGGTAATATAAAAACTTGGGTTCTTACACGATACATAGGCTTTGTGTGACTACTTCATATTCTTGCCTTTTTTAATGTTTACAAATCTAAATTCGGTTGATTGTTGTCTAGAGTAGAGTTTACAACACATGTCAGAACAAGTATCGTTTCTATTATCCTATTGATGATAACTTTAGGCATGAGGTAATGGCCCTGCATCCCACTAGCTTGTAAATTGCCTACTTGTGGAATGAGCATAGAAGAATCAGAATGAATTTCACTGCTTATTCTACTTCATACAATCATTCACCACTTTCCTAGAGCTCACTACTTTTGTTGATATGTTGTTCTTGCGCAAACATGTTTTTGATCAAGTCTCCTAGTATAACGATATAGCTGTGAATTTATGAAAACCATGCAACTTCTCTATATATTTTCATTGTTCAATTGATGATTGGTGAGTTAAAAAACTGGTTCAGATATAATTTGAAGGGGCAGTTCTCTTATCTTCAATTATTGGTCGTCTTCTATGACTTGCTTCTCTTTCTTCTCACAGCAACTTTCCTGAATGTACATTTTCAGATTAGCTTCCAAGAGTTCAAAAACAAGCTACTTGAACCTGGTCTTGTGGATAGGATTGTTGTCACTAACAAATCTGTAGCAAAAGTTTATGTGAGAAGCTCTGCACCTAGTCCTGATCAAATTGGTGACGACACTGTTCAAGTTCCTGTAACTGGTAGAAATGATAGAAGAAATACAAGCCAGTACAAATATTATTTTAACATTGGGAGTGTCGAGTCATTCGAGGAGAAGCTTGAAGAAGCACAGGAGGCATTAAGAATAGATCCTCATAATTATGTTCCTGTTACATATGTTGATGAGTTGAATTGGTTCCAAGAAGTGATGAGATTTGGTCCAACAGTATTGCTTCTTGCTGTCCTTTACTTTATGGGACGGAGAGTGCAGGGTGGGATGGGTGTTGGAGGCCCTGGTGGAAAAGGTGGTCGTGGAATATTTAACATTGGCAAAGCGCATTTCACGAAGATGGATAAAAATGCCAAGAATAAGGTAAGTCTGAGTTTCTAATCATGCACATTTCAAACTTGGGTGCATATTCAGAAATACTGATAGTGTTTTTAGATTCTATGTTTGAAGATGCTTCATGCCGTGATATTTCATGATTAATTCTTGGAAAGTCTGTTGACATATCCTCGGTACAGGTCTTCTTTAAAGATGTGGCTGGATGTGATGAGGCAAAGCAAGAAATCATGGAGTTCGTCCACTTCCTTAAAAACCCGAAGAAATATGAGCAGTTGGGAGCGAAAATTCCAAAGGGTGCTCTTCTTGTGGGTCCTCCTGGGACTGGGAAGACGCTTCTGGCCAAAGCTACAGCAGGAGAGTCTGGTGTACCTTTTCTCTCTATTTCTGGGTCAGATTTTATGGAAATGTTTGTTGGCGTTGGACCAGCCCGAGTTAGGAGCTTATTTCAGGAGGCAAGGCAGTGTGCGCCTAGTATAATTTTCATTGATGAGATTGATGCCATTGGTCGAGCAAGAGGACGAGGTGGCTTTTCAGGAGGACACGATGAGCGTGAAAGCACTTTAAATCAACTGCTTGTTGAAATGGACGGGTTTGCAACCACATCTGGTGTGGTTATACTTGCTGGAACAAATAGACCTGATATATTAGACAAAGCCTTGTTAAGACCTGGTCGATTTGATCGTCAAATTACCATTGACAAACCAGACATAAAAGGCCGTGATCAGATATTCCTGATCTATCTGAACAAGTTGAAACTTGACCACGAGGCATCCTTTTATTCACAGAGGCTTGCTGCTCTAACTCCAGGATTTGCTGGAGCAGACATTGCAAACGTCTGTAATGAAGCTGCTTTAATTGCTGCAAGGAATGAGAGCACAATAATTACAATGCAACATTTTGAGGCAGCAATAGATAGGGTAATTGGTGGTCTTGAGAAGAAGAATAAGGTATGCAATCCTCAGTTTTTCCCTGACATTATCTACTTTTGTTGGTATATAGCATATTTTCAATACCATATATTTCATATAATCTTCGTTGTTCTGGATCTTGGTTATGTAATACATTGTTTTCAACTTGAAATATTTAGATTTATGTAACTGCTCGCTGAAATAAAAAGGAAGAGAGAGGTGCTTGGATTTATATATGCTTACTATTTCTGAATTTGAAAAGAGAGAAATAACTGGGGTTATTTTGTGATTCACTAATATCTTAATCTTGGTGCCTCTCACATGACTTTCAGACCAACCAGCCCGGATTGACCGGTCAGTTGCTACTGGAAAACATATATAATTATGATTAGGGCATTATCAGAGGATGTTTTTATTATATTCTGGGGGAAGTGGTATTTTGAAATAGAAGTCCTACAAGCATTTGAGCTGATTACAAATTTAGAATCTCTATTTTCTTTCGAACTAGGGAAATATTTCTTTTGCTTCTTTTCCTCTCCCTTTTTTTGTGTGGGTAGGGTGGGGGGTGGCTGGAGTTTATGAATACTCAATGAAGTATTTAACCTTATAAAAATGTTGTAATTGTCGAGAAACCTATGGTCATTGGGTGCAAAATACTCTTCTAAAGGCCAGGCCTGAAACTTCTCGTAGCAGGTGGAAAATTTAGTTTTTTTTTTTTTTTTGGGTGGGAAGGATCCAATATACCCATTCAATAGTGTAAGGATAACCACTTTTATTACGGTGTCCCACAAAGTCAGTTACCACTGGAGTGACCATTTGTTGGATATCCTGTCAGCCAATTCTTTTGGCAGGCATCGTAGATCCGAAGATATTCAATGTAAGAACTCTTCCTGGAGGGGTTTGAGTTGGAAGCTGTGATGACCGCTTGGTCCTTTGCCGCTACATCCAGGGATGTCCATAAAGTTTTTTCGTAGAGTTTTATTTTGGGTATTGAGCACTTTTTATTTGTCTAAGAAGTAATGTTATGTAGAATATTGAAGTAAGAGTAGCTCTTGGTAGACTCCACATCAACACCATTTTGACTGCTTCTTGTTGACTTGATTTGAGTTATGGAACCAACTTGGCATGGAGAGGGCGTTGGGCAAAACAAAGATTAACCTTTCTGTACATCCTGGTCCATTTTCTTTTCTCTCTCTATTTTTGTTAGTTTTATTAAAAAAGGAACTTGGGTGCAGTTTGGGGAAGTATGATGTGGCTAGTGTTAGAAATTTCTGGTCCAAGGTTGAATTTTGAAGTTTGAAGGGTAAATAATTCTTCTGTTTGGATTACATCACATCTCAAAGCTTTCCTGTGTGCTTTCTGCAGGTCATAAGCAAGCTAGAGAGGCGGACAGTTGCCTACCATGAATCTGGTCATGCTGTTGCTGGGTGGTTCTTGGAACATGCTGAACCATTACTAAAAGTGACAATTGTTCCTCGGGGTACGGCAGCCTTGGGATTTGCTCAGTATGTTCCTAATGAAAATCTATTAATGACTAAGGAACAACTATTTGATGTGACATGCATGACTCTTGGAGGTCGAGCTGCTGAGCAGGTGAATATATAGGGCAAACAAATATTGTCTAGCTTTCATATTTCTCCCTGTAGACAGACTTATAACTTGTTTGGTGAAACTTCTAAAATCAACTTATTTTACAAAGTGTTTTTTTCCCAATAGTGCTTTTAAAAAAAGTACTTTAGATAAAAAATGAAATTGTGTTTGACCAATAAATTTAAAAAACACTTTCGAGCAACAATTAGTGTTTGGAAAAACTTTCTAAAAGTGCCTAGTGTTTTTTCTCAAAAGTACTTTCCAAAGAAGAGTTTTTGGAGAAAAAGTACACTTTGTTTTACCTTATGGCCGTAGGAAAATAACTTATGCTACCTTCCAAAAGCACTTATTTCTCCTAAAAGCTTGGTCAAGCACTTCAATTTTTTAAAAGCAGCACTTTCTCGAAAAAACTAAGCACTTTTGACCTCCCAAAAGCTTGGCCATGTAGGCTACTAGGCTAGGCACCCTAGTTCAACCGATGTCATCTAGCATTTCTTCGTCGGAAAATATTATTACCTAAATACCTATATAAATAATATGCTAAAACAAAAAGAATATAAATGACCTTACTTAACAACCTGTTTTCTTTAGGCTACTGGCCAAGCACTTTATTTCCGGAAGCTAGGTCTAGGGTCAAGTCCAACCCTCACACCCCATTTAAAGATTTTTTGGCATCTGTATCTTTATTGAAGAGAAGATTAAAATAAAGGTTGTGTGTTTTCAAACCAGTTCTTCTCTGGAGAAAAAATAACCTAAACGACTGAGTAGAATCTCCTCCCAATATAGAAAAAGAACTATTTAGTATTTTCAGGAGTTCTTATGAATAAATGTCAGAAAAGTAAAATTCAGTTGAGGTGAACGGCAATATGTGATGTTGCTTCAATGGTTCATCTGTTCACTTCTTTAAATTTCGAAACCGCTTACGATAAAATTCCAGCTATGCCATCACCAGTAGACATTAATTATTGTTAACTTGAAACTATGTCACCACGTGGGCAGTGGGTAGGACCCCAAATATAGAATTCAATGCTAATCTTTTTTCAGAAGCCAACATTTTTTGAGTGATAATTTTTCCAACTTTTTGGTACAGGGCAAACACCCTGTTATGTACTGTATGGAGACTCTGTCCTGTGAGAGTGTTATTCCTTTAGCCTGAATTATGTTATTTAAGTACTATGGGGAGGTATTGAGTTACAGTGTTAAGATAATTTGGACACGCAATCCTGTACATAATGGCGAAGGACCCCCGAGGACTTCCTCACCACATTCTGATAACCTAGTCATCAGCTGCGCTTGTTATTCTTTTTGCTTTTGTCTCTCTTTCCCCCTAAAATAAGGTTGGTTAGTAATATATGAATATCTTATGACTTGAGTAGAATGTGAATGTCTTATGTGAGCTAAACTATGCGAGTTCCACACTTAAATATATTTTGGGCTTAAAGTTGTGCAACATATCCTTTGTTTTTTTCTTATAAGGACATCTTTAGGTGTAGTATTAAAGAAGGTATTTCTTGCCAATGGCCCAACTTTTGCAGATTACTGAGTCTAAATTTGAAGGGGCCTGTATGTCATATGATGTATGATAAGTTTGTCTTTTTATATTATGTTCTTGCGAACCTCAACAAAGAAGAGGCCCAATAGTAGCTCAGGATATGATGGCTCTGATTTGAGTGGATTAAACTCATTAGTTTATCGTCTGAGAAGATTTAGTACCCTGTGTACATGATGAATTTTGTTTTTAAAATGCTAATCTGCAGCATCACTTTTCTACCGTCATAGCAGCTTTGGCTTTTCATTCCTTTTTGTGAATAAGATACCTTCAAGTGTTGTCATTTGGATTTTATTTGTTTGCTAGGTTTTGATTGGGAAAATCTCGACTGGTGCCCAAAATGATTTGGAGAAAGTCACCAAGATGACATATGCCCAAGTGGCGGTCTATGGTTTCAGTGACAAGGTTGGTCTTCTCTCTTTCCCACAAAGAGATGATGGATTCGAGATGTCAAAGCCTTACAGTAGCAAGACAGCAGCAATTATCGACAATGAAGTAAGAGAATGGGTCTCCAAGGCATATGGACGCACTGTGCAACTAATAGAGGAGCACAAAGAACATGTTGCACAGATTGCAGAGTTACTACTTGAGAAAGAGGTCCTTCATCAAGAAGATTTGGTTCGGGTACTGGGTGAACGTCCATTCAAGAGTCATGAGCCCACTAACTATGATATATTCAAGCAAGGTTTTGAAGAGGAGAACAAAGAAACAAAAGATAACCCCGAAAATAAGACTGTAGAAGATAATGGATCACCACCGGTTGTACCTGAGGTTGTTCCACTATAGTTCTGGGGTGGCATTTGTAAATGATAAGGTGGTGTAGCTGCTGTCTGGGTGTTTACTTCTTATTAGAAAGTTGTAGAAGAGAAAAAAAAACACGTCTTGATATTAATAACACAGAAATCCATTTCTCATTTTGTGCACCCATGAAATCCAGAAGAAAAAGAGAGGAACAAAAATGAGGTGAAAGAAATACTCTAAATCTAATTGTATCAGGTTCATAAGGGCTGTTTTTCTTTATAGTACTTGCTTACAGTATTTGTTGTAGCCACAGCAGAAGCCCTACTCTCCAGTAATCTAATTTATGTGACTTCCCGATATGTAATCTACCAGACAAAATGTGGCT
Organism: Solanum virginianum; assembly: GCA_000787875.1. Taxonomy (NCBI): domain Eukaryota; kingdom Viridiplantae; phylum Streptophyta; class Magnoliopsida; order Solanales; family Solanaceae; genus Solanum; species Solanum virginianum. The sequence continues at coordinate 28,752 of DF361719.1, forward strand.
GCAGAAGTCTAGTTCACTGTTCACCAGACTTCCAGTTGCAAGGCGTTATTTCTAACTGTTTCCAATGCAGCAAAGGTACGTAGTCTATTTAGCTTTGCTGTTGGGGTTATTCCCATGGTTTTGCCTTGGTATCATGTTCATGCTAATGTATTGAATGATCCCAGTCGATTAGTTTCTTTTATAAAATGCATACAGCTCTGGTTGGACTGGTTCAATGGCTTTCAATCCTTGTGATCTTCTTATGTACTGATTAGCTTATTATGTTAGACAACAACAAAACTGTGATAAAGATAAACTTGATATGAATGGTTATCGTCTCCGGACTTCCAGATTAATCAGATATCATTGCCTTTGAAGGGATATTATGAGTCATAATTTGACTATTCATGCTTTAGCTGTTAGCAGTTAGCACCTAAAAACAAAGGGGACATGTAAAACCTTTTTGAAACACCATAGTTGTAGACTTGTAGCTATGGATAGAGCTTGGTAGCAGTTGTGTGAGATCCATATTCATGTCATTATTTGGAATTGTATCACATCCCGGATCTGATGAAACAAAATGAAGCGAGATGGTATTTTGGAATACATAATGATGATTATATATTTTGTATTATGATCTTTAGTGAACCTTTCAATAGGATTCGAACGTTCCAATACGATTGGATCTCGTTGGATTTTCAAGGATTTGGATTCTTGGATGTCCTCATGTCTCTCCATTGTGGGAGCTTTAGGTGTGGAAGGGTAATGACTGATATCTCATTTACACCAATGCTGGATAATTCTAGTCATTATGCAGTAAGGTTTAGGTAAATGTAGCGTTTATAGTGCTGAAATTTGATTATTCATAACTTGACATGGTCAACTCAAACAAATTTTATTTTTTATTTGTTGTCTTATAATTTGGTTAAATTACTAGACTATTTTTTCTTATTATTATGATTATACTTGACGTATCGAACAAAAAAACCTCTAAAACGTATATAATTTTGACAAATTTTCTTTGGGTCAATTTAGGCTTGGTGGGGGTTTGGATTGGCTTTTAGTGATAAATTTTATCCGTTATCAGTGTGTCATAATTTCATAGACTAATCTTGTAATCTCTTATATTGGTGGATGATATTGTAAATTACATAACGCTGGTAGGAAGTGAGGAGGTCGATAATTAAGCTAAAAGATTAATAGGTAGTCGAATGTTGTCGCACTTTGTTGCCATATTCTTTTGTTACTATGCTTTGAACTCCTTTTTTTCCATGAAGGCGAGTATTTATTGTAAACAACTTTTCTATTCCTTAAAGATAAAAAGGAATAAAATTTACGTATATTCTACCCTTTAAAGCAATTACAATATGATTGTACTGATTATATATTGCATATATAAAGAGGAAGAGGTTGGGAGGACTAGTGCTCAACACTTGGTGAATCCCATGTCAAGATTTTTATTATACAAATATAAGAGTGGGGCTTTTTGATGTGGCAAAGTCTCTGCCTACAGTCATCATCATTTAATGACTTGCAAATATTAGTGGAAATCAGGAAACATCATTTTCTTCGACTATCTTGATAGCTGACACATGACATAAGTTAGATTTAATAGATAAGTATATTTTTAACATAGAGAGAGAAAGGAAATGGAGAGGGTCTTTCTCC
>DF361719.1:34967-48501 GCA_000787875.1 Solanum virginianum
ATCGATAAAATGACAAAAGAGAATTGAAGAAAACATTGAATTACATTGTAACTACCCAATAAATTTTGTTGTACATGAAACCAATAAAATATACACTTGCACATGTTAATTATGTGAAGTTATGTAGCCTTCTATGACAATAACTTCTCACCAAATGACATTATTTTATGTCTCACTAATGTTAACTTGCATTATATGTTCCAAAATATCCACACATTGATATTTTACAAGTTAGGTGTGGAAAAAAAATTCTAAAATTTAACTCTAAAAATTTAGTTAGTAAAGTTATTAAATTTTATTTTATATCAATAAATTATTGCTCAGTTTAGACCTTTATATTAATAAAACCACTTAATTAAATTTAGGAATAAGGGTTTAAAATAGTCTTCGACTTTGGTTTATTAATCAAATTTATTCTTCGTTATGTTATCAGGCTAAGTGTATCCCTGTTGTTACGAAATCCTCCAAATCAAACAAAAATCCTCCCACAAATAAGGAACATTAGGTATTTTTGTTTGATTTAGAGGATTTTATCCAATTTAGGAGCATATTTGAATACTCAGTGTTGTTGAAGTTTGGTTTGGTTTTTTGGTGTTCGGTTTTTTAAAAATGAGCACCATACTCCGCACCAAACTAGATTGGTTCAACTTCGGTTCGATTTATTTCGGTGTTTCTAAAATAGTTTTCCGGTGCTAAGTAAAAATAAAATAAAAATAATTTAATCCGTATTAAAAGTATGTAATAAATTACTCCAATATTTTAATATTATATACTTTATAGATAATTGTAAATTCATAGCATTATCATCGACAAACAAAATTAAAAATTAATTTACTTAATACAGAGGTTAAATTAGAACATTATTAAGTGCAGATGACTTACTAACTGATGGGAGCTGCAAATAATTCTTTAAAACCATACAACCGCTAAATACAATAATAAAAAATACAACAAAAGCACACCATCCAAATGATTTTCTTTCATAATGACTAAAGTTCTTTCCAATGGTTAAAATTGAGTTGGGCTTGAGTTAACATTTAAATATAAAAATTTAGAAGTATTAAATTATTAATATAATAAAACTTTGATTTTTCAGTGCACCACGATTTTGAGACCCTTACACCTTGAATCGAACCGTAGAATCGAAGTTTCCGAAAAAAAACCGAAGAACCGAGAAATCGACACCGAAAAATCAAATTAGTTTGGTTCAATTTGATTTTTTAATTTTTTTGCCCACCCCTAACTTACATAATGACAGGGTTATATTTGACTCGATAATATAATGAAGGAGAAATTTAACTAAATAACCAAACCTAAGGATGGTTTTAATTCTTTTTTCCTAAATTTATCATTGAAAAAAACTAGCATGGAAAAATAAATAATCTTTTATGTCATTGTGAGTTGGTAAAAGTTGAAAAAGTTTTGATAATTTTTATAAATCATGAGATATTCATGTTTATAGAAAAATATTTTAATTATATATTTAAATAAAATTAAGCTTCAATTAATCTAATTTTAAATTACGATGAAACGTGCCTTCGTAAATGGGTGTATTTTATTTCTAGGTAATAGTTTTTATTTTAATTTTAAAGTGTCAATTCTTTGACACTTTCACGTGAAACACATATATTTAATTCGATGTTATTAGTTTAATTGATTCTCCTTATTGTTTGCTTTACTTTAATTTAAAAATTAATTGCTTGATAATCGTGAAATTGTGTTCCTCCCAAAGCTACAGATCCCCGTTAATTATTATACTTAAAATAATTGATTAATTTTTTTTATTAACTTTTAATTAGAGATTTCAATATTTTTAAATTGATTCTTTTGCAGTGACATATCTAACCTTTTCACGTGAATTGCTACACAAATAAATTATCATGAGGTGAATAAAATTACTTTTTTTATTTTATTTAAAATGGTATTAATACTTATTCTTTATTATTTTCTTTTTATTTTTGGAACATTGAAATAAATATAATTGATCTGTAATTATCGTTTGACTTATTTATATATTTGATAAATATTTAAAATACTTTAAATAAAGTATTATATATATATATATATATAATTTTATCATTTTACCCTTCATATATTTTCTAGTTGTGACATACATTGAGGGGATTAGTGATGGAATGACTGAACCAAGAAAAAGTGAAAATCAAATAAATATAAGTATTTCTTTATGTTCAACTAAAAGTCTCGAGTTTACATCTCTCCAAACATGAAGCTAACTTTGTTAGGAAGTGTGTTTCACCCTCTAATATATATGAACTTTCTGATGTGAATTCAAATTTAATCAAACTTTAATACAAATATCGAATATTAAAAATATTTTTAAGAAAAGATGGGAATTCACTAAGTGAGCTTATTCCCAATATCTATTAGCAGTAGTGACTAAACTATACTTGTAAAGAGTATATTTTTCCTTCTAATATCATACTATACAATGGTAGACTTAGGATTTTCATTTAGAAGGATCAAAATTTAAAGAAGTACACACATGAACTTATCGAAGAAATTAAAATTCTACATTTACTATATATATGAAATTATTTTAACCATATATAAATAATATAATTTTTCGTCAAAGGAAAATCAGATGAACTACTGATCAATAGGTAGCTCCATCCCAAATACTAAGCTAGTAATTATTACATTGGACTTTTTGGTATAAGCTAATTTTTCGTAGTTATGTAATGTGTATGGAATAAAGAGGATAATGTTCTTTTTGAATTTCATGATTTTGAATGTCAAAATAGTGTGAAAGAAATGATAGATTTTTATACTTTCTCATATCTTGTTATTTATTTTTTCTAATTTTGTCTACATATATTGGAGGAACATTATGAATTCGATCCATAGAATTAATTATACACTAATACTTATATTAGGATAAATATCTATTTTATATTTTCTGAGAGACGATTTTTAATGCTTTCAATCTTATTAATACAAATGCTTTAATTTGTGCATTAAACTATCATTGAATTGTGTGTGGAACGCAATTCACCGTTCACCCAAAATTTTTGTGTCCTTTATTTTCGGTCTTAGCGTATAATGGTCCAGTTGCAACTATTCATACACTTGGTGTAGCTAATGCCATGTCATAATTTAGTTTTATAAAAAATTGAGGTGATGTGTCAATGTGTGTTTGTGGAGTCATCTTATCACATAAATTTGTGGCTAACAAGAAACTCTTAAATTGTTTGAGGATGCATGTAACATTAAGAAGAGTTTAAATTTACGTATATTTATATATTGTAAAATGTAAAAAGAAATAAATAATTTTAATGTTATTCTTTTCATTCCAAATTAATTAATATTTATTGAAGTATATGATCGTCTTGTATAAAAGCTTAAATTATTACAGAAAACATATTTTTATTTATTTATTTATACTTTCAATACAATGTCTTCACGTATAAACCTAAATTCTTTTATGTCATTATCTTCCTCCCAACAAAATTAGAGAAAGAAATGTCTACTTTCAAAATAAGTGTATCCTATTTTTCTAAGATAAGATTCATCAAGGAGATTCAATTTTAAAATTGCCATCTGTTGATCTAATATCACATTAAACTGTATAACCATTTTATATAAATGTATAAGCTGTTAGAAAAAATTCACTTTTATTTATTCAATCATATTATCAATAACATCTATATAAAGTTTTATTCCCATGTCTAACCTTCTGAAATCTATTTCTAATAAATTGTCTATCAAATCACATGACAAAATAATTATGGTACTACTTTTTTATTTTTAAAAATATCAATGGCCCTGTCAAATTCAGGTGAAAACTTGATAAGTATTGGTTAATATTATATTGAAATAATATTATGTGATCCACAAAGACTAGACATGAATGGCTGTCCTAAAATGTGTTACTATAAATAAATTAAATTATAACAAAATAAAATGTGTTTTGTTTTTACACCTACTATATGAACAGGACATTTTAGCATTATGTCTTTTTTGAATATATAAAAGCAGCCATAGAAAAGTTCCTAATTTAAGTGACTTTCCTACTTGGAAAGCATAAAAAAAGAAGAAATTAAAAACTTGACAAAATTTGAAATAATAATTTACTAATCCCAATTATTTGGTTGTGTTTCTAATTCTACCTTCTTGGCCTCAATAATTTCATGCATTCACTAGTAGTCTTTTTCTTAAAGAAATATTATCATATTTGCTATGGAAAAAAAAAGGTTTTCTTTTATTGTATGCAATATATAGTTGCTAAAAACAATTGTTTATAAAAAAAAATTATGCTGATAAACAAACATATACTAGTTAATTAGGTAACATAGCTATAGTTTGAACTAATTAAAGTTCTCGGCAAACATTTAGATATAATTACAGTTTGAGTTTTGTATAATTCGCGCGACTTATACAAATACTTTGCTTGATTACACAAAGTTGTATGCGAATCAAATTGTATAGCGAAATATACAAACACGAGGCTAATTATAGAAACGTTGTGCACGAATTGTATAGCGAAATGTATAAATGCTATACAAACATTGTGAATTGTATAACGAATTATACAAACGTATACAAATGTTGCGCGAATTATACGAATATTATTATAATTATAGTTACGAAATGTAATCACCTAAATTATTACTATGAAGTATAATTAAGATATTTTTAAGTGACTATGACTTACTCTTGAAGATTAATATACAAAAATTGTTAATGGACTAATTTAAATGCCCTTTGGTACTCTTTATTAGTGCTTTTTGTGTAAAGTTTCCAATCTTAGTGAAAGTGGAGCAAATATGACAAGCATGCATGCACTTGCAATATTAAAGAAACAACATAAGCTACAAATTGTTGTATATATGTATACAATATATACAATACTTAGTCAAAAAACCAAAAGGAGGGGGAAATAAGTCTAATATATGATATACTATTTGGCTTTTTGCCATGTTGGGAAGGCAAAATGAATATTAAAATAAAAATCATCTAACCACTTTTCTAACTCTTGTTAATAAGGTTTTGATAGTCAAAATTTAGGTAGTACTTTTTATACTTTTAAGGGGTAGTTGTATTTCTTTAGATTTGATATTCGAAGACATATATTCTAGTTCAAAGCATTTAATAATTAAATTGGTTCTATTTAAAATAAAAATAGTTCGATTTTCAATAATAGTAATTTTAAAAAGTTGTTGCTTCACTAATCTTCTTCGTCATAAGACGTGATACGAGAAAAGAATTTTAAAACGTTATTGCTATTCTTGGATTGGACGAAGAAGATCGTATATTTATAGCAAGAGCACGAAAAATTAAGCTACTCGACTTTGTTATCCAAACACTCATTCCATCAAGGGTGAAGCTAAAGTTTGAGTTAAATTTTATATTTCTTTTAAAAAAGTTATTGATTATGTACAAAGTTTTTATTATAATTTAATAATTTAAATTGATTTTTTTTTACGTTTATACACTTTAAATTCTTCCTTCGCAACTATATCCAATTAATCTCCTCGTTCCCAAGAAGAGAACAACGTTAGAAAAGAAAAGAAATTAATCTGATTTCAAAGTATGTTGGATTTCGGCTTCTTGCTCTTCTAATTTATAAAGACTTATCCAGAATTGTTGGTTGCTCTTTCAATTTATAAAGACTTATCGAGAATTGTCGGTTGAGTTGATTCGACCAAGAAAATTAAAGTATGAGGCTTTTGGGCATTGTTTGAACCGAGTTAGGCTACCAAATTAATTAATCTTTAATTTTGAAAGTTAAGTTTATTTTTCAATAAAGTGACATACTTTTGAACATACTTTGAACACGTCTAATATATTGTAGCTTGCAAACGTAAATTAAACAAATAAAAGTTTCTTTATAACAAGACAAAATACATCGTCAAGTCTCTTTAATCCAATAATAGATACTTTTTTTGTTTAAATTTTGAAAAAAAAATTGTGCATATTCTCAAGCGCTTATTAAGTAGTTACGTTAATGACATAAAATAATGAAGAATTTTTGCATATAGCCATTCAAAAATACCTTAATGATGTTTCATAGCTATAGTTTGGATAATTACATTTCGTAATTATAGCTATAGCAGCGTTTGTATGTATACAATTCACAATTTTGGTATAGCATTTGTATATTTTGCTATACAATTCGTGTATATAGTTTATATAATTCACTATACAATTCACAGTGTTTGTATATTTCGCTATACAATTTGATCTGTGCACAACTTCTGTGTAAATAACGCAAAATATACAAAACTCAAATCGTAATTATAACCAAATGTTTGCTACGAGTTATAATTAACTCAAACTATAGTTATGTTAGCTAATTAACTAGTATATATCTGTTTATCCGTATAACTTTTCCTAAAACATATCATTTGCTTTAATTATAAATATTAATTTCAATTGAAACGTGTTTATCGTTCGTGACTGATTTACTTATCTACCTAATAGATACTTCATAAGAATATGAACATTTTTTAAAAAAAATTAAATAAAGAAATTTAATTAAACACTTTATCATATGATTATTGGACATAATTTGAGTATAAGAAAAATCTCTAATTTGAGTCTCATCATCGTAATCAACCAAAAATTATATTTTTCTACTATTTGGACCAATAACAAGACTTAGGCACATATTGACTTATTCAATGTGAGATGGCGTGTGAGGTACAAATAGAATAAATCAATTTTTTTTTGACATTTTTTATTTCCTCCAAAAATAAGAGGACAAATTCAATACAACGAGCTAGATAAACAAGAAATGAATTATGATGCCAATTATTTACAAGTTTCTTAATGTGACATGTGGCAACTTTTATAAATAAAATATTATTTAGGCTAATTATATTATACCCATTTAAATATTTTAGTGTACTTTTTAAAATATTCAAATTATGTGATATTTCAATCGATAATTTAAATGCATGATAAAGTATTTTTATTTTAAATTTTAAAAATATTTTTTGCGTTTATTTCAAGTGTTTGTTTGTGTACATAAATTAGCTACATAAGGTTTAATTAGATCAGCATCGGTTTTATGACTTATTGAGTTGATGCGTATAATTACATATGATATCTCTCGTATTATTTCGTTGTTCTCAGTACAAATTTGATGATTTATATAATTTAAGTTAATTTTTTTTATAATTCAAGTTTAATGTCAAGTAAAGATTTATTTGCTTTAATTAAAACTTAGAAATTACTCCTATTATTTTGCATGCATGATTTTGCAAATATAAAATACTTTGTACTTACATTTTACCACTTTGGTCTTTAAACTAATTTGCAATACAAATATATGATAAGTTATATAGACTTTGAAATTTACTCCTCTTGCTATGAAGTTATATTGACTTTGAAAGTTACTCCTCTTGCTATGAATCTTGGTACTCAACTTTACTTTTGTTTATATTTCTTAAAATTTAATATCTTTGATTTGTTTACGAGTTAGCTCTGTTTAATTTCTCTTAAAGTTTACAGGCTGACACACTTATCAAATTGAGCTAAAAGACTTCATTCTTACATAGGCTTAATTTTTTTTAGTCTAACCCTTGAAAGACGAGGATTTTGCGGAAATAACTTCTCTATCTCTATGAGGTAGTGGTAAAATTTGCGTACATTTTACCTTTCTTAGATCTCACTTGTGAGGTTCTACTGAATATATTATTGTTATTGTTGTTAGTCTAACTCTATGCAGTTATAGATTATATAGAATCAATCTCACGATCGAGCTTATATTGATGGCTCTAATTATTGAAGTGCATTATTGGTCATATAGTGCCAAAAATTATGTGTCTTAGCACATAACAACCTACAAACAAATATGAGAACAATTTGAACACCTTAGAAATTTGACTTCATGTTTATCAACTTCTAGCATTATTGGCCTTCTTAGTTGCCACTAGTAGTTTAATTAATCATTGTACATAATTTATATTTGGTACTTGAGATAATGACAAGTCAAAGAATATCTTACAAAATTGGTCCTTAATCATGTACTTGTTAAAGAATTTCCATGTGAGTTTCAAGTGTTCCCATTGGATAATCACGTGATTAAAGTATTCTTTAAAAATTTTAGAGGAAAAAATCATTAAAAAGAAATAGGAATTATCTAAGGATGAATTTCTTAGCAAAACAACAAAATATGTTATTAATCATATTCAACGATGGACGAATTTTATAGCTAAATAAGAAAATTTTTCACTAGTATTATATTATTTAACGATGGAATAACAACAACTTGTTAGAATAGCAGCAAGGTAGTGTAATGATCCAACCCGCTCGTGATATTGTTTGTTTTGGAGCTAGACCTGTATGACTTTAAAATGTGTGTTTTGCTGATATGGAACTTTTATCTAAAGATAGGTTGTTACATACACTCCCCTCCCTCCCTCCCTCCTTTATGGACTCAGCATCCTCGCTGAGGTTTGCCTCCACCGTATGGGATTCGCCTAGACTCAGCACTGAAGTTTGTCCGCCTCACCGGGATTTGCCAAGGCTGACTCAAAAGCGGCTCTGATACCAATTATAACGACTCAACCCCTAGTGATATTGTACGCTTTTGACCTAGACTTGCACGGCTTTAAAAAATGTCACTAGTAAGTAATAACTGTTTACTTATATACCCAACATCTCTCCTTTGTCAATGTGAGTTCTTGTATCTAAAGATAGGGGTTACAGTTAGCGATGAAACTTATAGCTAGTTATTTTTTAAATAGTGAATAGAAAAATTAATATTTAATTTATTCTTCATTTTTTATAATCAAAACATGTAATAATTCATGTGAAAAAATTTGATGGAAATGTCACTGAAAAAGGAACAAATATAAGATGATTGAATAATAAATATGTAAATAAATTGATAATTCACATGAAATTTGGTGGAAATGTCACTGCAAAGAGAAAATATAAAAAAGATTAAAGAACTCAATTAAAATAATCAAAAAATTTCATAAATAAATATTTAGTTAATCAAATTGTAAATAATTTATTTATGGGAATAAGGATCTCCGTTGCTGTAGCTTTCATAGATACCAGACTTCACCTACTGAAAGGTCCCTATATTAAAATTAATTAATTAACGCAAACAATTAGGAGTATCATTTTAACAAATTAATTTGATATATATATATATATGTGTCATAATCACAGCCAGCCAGGTGGTATTAATAATTGAAGAATAAGATTTTAAGTGAAAAGGAACCAATTATTATATAAATCCCCCAATTATTAGTATGTGACTTTGTTATATCAATTGCGTATTGATCTTTCCCGTTTCGTACGTTGATAATGCTATCTGTCCTCATTTTTAAAAATTATATATCTCAAATTATTTATAAATACGTACTCCTTTTGTTTGATTTTACTTGTTATAATTTTTTCATATGAGGGTCAAATGATATAAAATTTGAATAATAATTTAAGATGAATTTTTTTGTTACATGGATATGAAAAATTATTTTGAATATCTAAAATTTTATTTTAAAGTATCGAATTAATGTAACCTAATTTAGTTTTGGAAATTAAGCGAATTAACTTTTGAAAAGTGTAAGATGATACTTAACTAAAATGAGAAAGATGGAGTAGTAATTGTTTTTGAAGATTACAAACATTTCAATTATGACGTTTGACGTTTCATAAATAAAGTAAATATTCAATGAAGAGAGATGATATCAAAAGACATACATAAGGGTATAGTTAAAATTCTTTGTGATATTTTTCTTAAGAAACGTTAAAAGAGAAACATGACTCATAATTTGAAATCATATGTATGATTGGCATAACAAATATTTATATAATTATATCATTTATAAAATAAATTCAAATAAATATTTAGATCAAACATTAATTAGAACTTTTGGTTAAAAGAAATCTAATTAGTAACTTTTGGTTAAAAGAAAATCTAACTCACTATTCAATTTTTATTCTTTTAGGGTTCGTATGATTGGAAACAAGTTATCTAAAGATTGTTATTTCACTTTTTGTAAGAAAATAATAACATTATAATTCCATAATAACTAATTTTGAAATGAATTATTTCACAATTTTACTTCAATAAAATATGAAATGAATTCTTTTAAAAAATTAATTAATTTTTATCTCTCCCATCAAACGAGTCATTGCTATATATAATTAAATCGATTCAAGAGTATTTTTTTTTCAATATTTATTCAACAAGAAGTGTGAAGAAGATATTTAATAAAGACTATATAAGGGTCTATTTTGAGCCCTTTTTTTTAAGGGGACTTCGTAGTTTGTAAAATTTTTATATTACTTATAGAGTCAAGAAGGCTATAGGTTCCAATTATTGTACTTATTTATTAAACAAATAATGAAATTTTATTGTCATTTTATGCTTAGTCATTTTCAATTAGTTAATGGCGGCAGATACTTTTTTAGGAAAAATATATATTTATATTTATTATACCACCCAAATGGGAGAAACATATATAGTAGTGTCATGCATCATATTTTTTAATGTCAAATTAAGACATTTCTAAATTTTTAGGCATTATATTTATTTATTTATTTATTTATTTATTTATTTATACTTTCTAGAAAGTGTCAAATTACACCTCTTATTTACTTTTATTAATTCAAGTGTGAATTATATAGTGTGAAATGAACTAGTGTGAACTATTTTACAAGTGCTACTTCCGTCCACTTGTATTTATTAAGACACCTATCAAATGAAATTTTACAAGTGGAATCTCGAAAAGATATATGTATGCAAATTTTACTAGTATCTCATAGAGATAGAGATGTTATTTCCAAGAGACCCTCAACGTAAATATATCAGTCTTAAAAGCAAAAAATACTAGATATAAAAACGACTATAGTAGAAAACAATTAGAAATTCATAAATACAATACAAGTAGCAAAAGAAATGACGATCAATAATAACACAATATATAATGACACGACTAATCATACAATCTTACTATATCATAAGGTAAGACATCATCCTACCCCTACTAGCTTTCTATCATAATATTCAACCTTCATTTCTTTTTATCTGAGGTCATGTTCTCGATGATACGAAGTTGCGTCATATCTTATGTAATTACCTTTCCCTAACACTTTTATTTATTACCTGTACTATAAATAAATAAATATATTTATTTATCTAATTTAAAGAATCTAAAGATAATAAATCTGTTTTATCACCATCAAAAGATATGGCAAGATGAATACAGTTTTTTCACGATTACTAAAGGTTTCAACTTTGAATGAGGAAATGAAATATTTTTCCAATAAAGGAAGTTTCTCTTTATGAATTATACATGACACAACTTTAAATTAACTTAAAAGAAAGGCAAATTACATTCTAGTCCCAATTTATTTGTCAAAGATTTTGACTTTTGACTTTTGACTTTTGAGAGAGATAAAAGAGAACAAATTAAACTCAAATGCTTAAAGAAGTGCAATTATTACTAATTCTAATTAACTTCTAATTATGAGCTGTATTCAACCTAAATAGTCTTTAATTAGAGATGCTTTTGTCCATTTGTATATTTGGTGAGTTTTACATTGTATCTTCCATCCCCAAGCCCATTTGGAAAGTTTTGGTATGCTCTTAAATTAATATGAAATATTCTGTCTCTAAATATGGCAAAATAGTTGGGATCCCTCAAAAAATAGAATTAAAGTTCTAGTTACGTATTAGGTTTCAATTAAAAACTCTATAATTTTGAGTAAATTCAAATTTCGAATCAGCCTTTGAAATCCTTCCATCTTTAATTAAGATATCAAATTTGAGTTTTGAGAAAGTATTGATAAAAATTTGACTCCATCAGAAATTGAACAAAAGACTGGTGAATTAGACTATTTCTTATGTGTATCAGTTGAAGTATTTTGGAAATTGAGAATCAGAACATTTGCTCGATTAAGAAAAAAAACATGTACCAAAGAACCATAAAGTGTAACTCTATGTATGGTCTTTATATGTATGCAAACCAATATAATTTAATAGCAAACAACAAATTGAAATAATGAATTCTTTTGATCGTATGATAAATCATTTCGAAATCAAGAATTTATTTTTATCTCAATATTTTTGGAATTGACATTTTAGATCCATATAGATCTTTTGATAAAAAACATTTTATTAAAACTTTTCATTATTACAACAACAACATATCCAGTGGCCCACGAATGAAGTCTGGGGAGGGTAAAATGTACACAAACCTTACCATTACCAATTCATAGAGATAAAAAGATTGTTTTCGAGAGACCCTCTTCTTAAAAATATCATCCCTAGAAGCAGAAAATACTAAATATGAAACAACGTCTAGAGAGGTCAACAAATGAAAAATTTATAAAGACAATAGAAGTAAAAAAATAAATGACGAACAATAACAACACAATATAAAACAACCCGACTACCTCTATTAACCTACTATATCACAAGGCCCAACATCAACCTGCCCCTACTAGCCTCCTAACCTTCTATCCCAATAGGCAACCTCCGCTCCTTTCTATCTAAGGTCATGTTATTGGTGATACGAAGTTGCGCTATATCCCGTCTAATCACTTCCCCTCAATACTTTTTCGGTCTACCTTTACGACTTTGCTAACCCCTAAATTCATCCTCTTGCATCTCCCGACAAGAATATCAACACTTCTTCTCTGTACATATCTACATCTTTTCAGCACAATTATGACTAATTAATTAGTTAAATACGAATACCAAATGATTAAACAAAAAATGAATAGATGTTTCAAGCTAGCTTCTAAATAATCAAAGATGACCATTGGCTTTAATTTTTGGTGGACAGCTAGATCTCACAAATTGGAACTTGGAAGATAGTTCAAATTAAAAACACTTTATTTCTATATATACCTAATTCCTCTCTTTGAAACAATGAGCTCATAAATTTCACCTTCCTCATTAAAGACCTACATCCATATAAAATTTTAAAAAAAAAGAAAGGTTGAGCTAGCTGTACACTTTCTACTTATTGTTGTGACATTTGATGGATCATGCACATTGTAGTGTTCAAAGAAATAAAGTTTGGTCCTTTTTTTCATTTGAGGCATGTGATTAGTGAGAGTATGTAAAATCTTACTAACTTTTTGTATCTTCTTTTAGATACATAGAGAGAGATATGTGGACAAGAGTATCCTCCATAATCCACATCATTGTCAAGAGATATGGTTCTATATTTCATTTAAGGGCGTGACTTAATGAATAATAAAGCAGATAAAAGTCGCAAGATATCCATCATTCAAAAAATTATGTGATTTTTTGATTTCATTTAAGGGCGTGATTTTTTGAATTTATTTAGACTTTTATAATCAAAGTTATCTGAAATTCTATTCGTGAAAGGTTAGCAATAAAAAATTTCTTTACATGTATGTATGGTATATTTTGGTAACAAATACTGTTCAACACGCCTCCCTTTATTGGTTGTAATTATGTCAACAACAACATGTCTAGTGAAATCTTACAAGTGGGGTCTGGGGAGGGTAGAATGTACGCAGACCTTACCACTACCTCATAGAAGTAGAGAGGTTGTTTCCTGGGAACCCTCATCTCAAA